>QOCX01002189.1:0-22245 GCA_005959815.1 Sarcophaga bullata | reverse complement strand
GCATATGTTTCAGTACAGGTTTACCACTTTTAATAAATAATTAAACACACACAACACGCATAGAAATAAATATTTCTTCGCCAATTTCCTCTCAACAGTCTTTTGGCAACAACTATGAGAATAAGCAAAATTGAAATAAAAATGTATTTCAAAAATACGGATAAGAAACTGGCTGACTGACTGACAAGAGTAGTCGTCTAATTAATCAATGAATTGATAAGTTTTCATATAAACCAAGTATAGCCTATTAATGGACTCTGCTAGTGTTCAAACATTTAGGTAGTCAAACCGTAGGGATAAAGGTCGGTCGAGACCAGTTGGAAATCAGAACTCATGCGAATACAAACACGGTCACGTTTGGGAAATCTAAGCGAATAAGAAAATAAAATTATCCATGTGTGCATAACTAAACTGGATTTGTGAATACATATGTATTTGTGCACGTCTGTGTCAGTTAATTAACTAAATATGGTGGGTAAGGAGTTCTTAAATATGCTGCATAAAAAGAACCTTTAAAGGATTTAAAAATTTTGAAAAGGGATTGAAAGAATACACTTGACATAGGTTGCGTTCATTTTTAGTCTAAAGGCCTGCGAATTGTAAGTGGATTGTTATTTTTCACTTTCTTTATAAAATGTTCGTTTCTTTTTTACAAAAAGAAAGAAAACTGAAATTCAAAAGAGAGAAAGACCACATGTGTGTCTGTCAAAACTATTGCATAATGTAGGTCCAACATTGCATCCCTTAAAGAATTCCATATGAAAGCGGTCTTTTTATTAATAATTTGAAACATATACTGAGATGTATACTGAGATATTGAATTAAATTCCTGTTGTGATAATTGTGACAAAATGAAAGCGAAATATATCGTCAGTTCGAAACATCAGATGAATCTGAGCAAAATACAAACTCTGGCCTGTTACAACATACCGACCATAAGATCTAAGCCACACAGTTCGTAGTAAATTTTAATATAATTTCTAATTGTATTCTAATTAATAATTTAATTGCAGGGAAATAATTTGATTATTGCTACAAAGACTTTCAAAAGAACACTATCCTTTAGTTCATCCTAAAATTTCGAGTTATTGTGAAACACTTATAAAGTGTCTTCACTCCAAATAGAATAGAATCTCTAGCATTGCTCATATTTCTGTTCCCATTATTCGCTGTGAAGACGAAAATACAAGTAACGGTTAAAAATTTAATACAATTGACTGTTCGTATTATTATGTTAATTATTAACTCTGATTGTGGCTACAAATATAAATTCTTTGAAAACTGCAGGAGGAATGGAGAAACTCTGCTTAAGGAAGGTGATATTATATGTCTGACACAAAGGACTGATGAATGGTAGAGTAGAGGAAGAAGTCAATTCCTACTGCATTCAAATGCTGACATGGTTATTTCCGAAAGTGCCTTTTTAGAGTGGGAAAACTTGATCGAAAATTTTTTTAATGTAGACGATAAGAAAATGAAATTTGAAGTGATGAATTAAAAATTCTGTCCTGGATGGACACGACAGCAACCCGCAAGGTCACATACCATTGCTGCGAAAAGCAAGGAGAACGTCGGACGTTTTTCTTAAACTAATGAGTTCTGACGCAATCTGAATATTTTTTGTGGGTAATTACAATAGAAGGTGAGTTGAGCCATGGATTAGATTATTCAGGAATATCCTGAGGTTAGTTATCACTGAGCACCTGAGCTTGAAATTGTCTTTGTTGACTCAAAAGAGCATTTTGCAGATTTAGAGAAAACATTATAGGGGTATCCTATGTAGATTGAAATCAGTACTACGGCTCCTATACATGGCAATACTAATCACATTCGAAGTAATGCATTTGCAATTCTGAAATTGAGTTCGATTAATCGATAAAAACTTGATCTTGTAATAAATCTAGTAAAAACAAAATAAAAATATTTTATTCCCTAATGCTCTGCCGCTTTTATAAACATGTAACGTAGTTGCAAAAGCCACTACCAATAAATAGAAAGTCAGATCACATATTGACTTTTGTGGATGACAATCTTGTATTGGCTGTGAAAAGATCTCAATGGATACGAAGAACAGAATCCTGTAAAGTATGTGGCCAGTCACGTAAACGTCAGCATTTGATTTTCAACTGCAGTAAATTACTATACTTTATCCAATTGAAAGAAATCTTTAAACTTTTAACAAAATAAACGCATTATCTCGTGGTTCAATAGAAACAAGAGCATTAATAAGAGCATCTTTTAGAAGTGATATGACGAAGTTTACGAAGTTTTTTGAAGTTTGAACGTTTTCAAAATTTTGAAAATATTGTTTCTTAGCAGGATTAAGAACAATTATCTGGTGTGGAAATAATGCCTCTCAAATGAAGACGTAAACAAATGTCAAGGATGTTATTCATTACAAAATTTAATTTCTTAGATTTATATAAACCCGGTAAAAACAGTGCCACAGCTTTTATTAAAACATTTGGGAGTTAACTTTAAAAAAATTCTCCTTCTTTCGTATTTCCAACAAATAATTTAACAATTCAAACACAATGCAGTTCTGGCTCAGTGACCTCTGAATATCGGTCTCAAATTGTAGAAATGGTAGAATTTTTGAACTTACAAAAAGACAAGCCCTAAAATACTTTAAAAAATATTATGGACTCATTGAAGTATTGAAGTTTATTCAATAGATTCATCATGTTCAATAGATTTAAGCGCCCATATTTCCAAGCAACTGGAACTTATTTCACAACTTTAAATGCAAAGGACAAAATTGAGAAATTTAATTTTGATACAATGATGATACAAGTTGTAGCTTTTCTATTCCCTTTTAGGTTTACGTTTTCGTTTACCTTTATGTTTTTGTTCTTTCGCATGAAATACAGACAAAATATATATTTTTGACAGTTGAAATATATGGAGGCCGGCACTTATTGTACTCATACAACATGAGTTAATTTTGTTTCGAAACGCTAAAGACAACTGACTTGAAACACTCATTCTTCAGTTTTCAATCACAGTCACTATAAACTTTAGTCAGGCGGTTTATCCATATAAGCAAGAGGGTAGAATGGGCGAATAGATGAACGAAACGAACTTTGCAGAACAAAACTAAACTAAACCGAACGTATAATATTTAATAGCCAACTTAAAATGAATTTTCAAGAATAAATGAAAGCAAAAAGCACCCGGTTCAGAAAGTCAAACAGAAAAGAGAAAAGACAAAAAAAAAAAACGCCAGTAAATGAAATGTTTGCGTGTCATTTTGTTTCTTTTGAATATTTTTTCCATTGAATTCAGTTTATTTCTACTTGAGTAACATAAATGAGAATTAGACCCTGCCGTAGATGACATTTTATGAAAAATATTTCAATGGCTTATAAAGTTTAAATTAGAAATCATGAAACCATTTTATTTCAGAAATTTCATTTTAGTTCATCATCTCCTGTCTTTTTTTTTCGTTTCTTCTATTATTACCTTTGCCTTTTACCTTGCTGTTGTCAAGTTTAATAAATATGAATATGAATAATGTTTTAAATTCGTTACAGACCCCCACACCACACATCAAAATTATACTTTTATTTCTTCTTTTTTCTTTTTCTATACGATTTAATTGAAAAGCGATTTGAAAAGACTTGAGTTCTTTAAAAGCAGTTCTTTAATTAAGCGGAAGAAATCTTTCCTTCTTATTTTTATGCGATGCAATTAATGTTCTCTTAAGATGCAAATGATGATTTTCTTAAAAAATATTGCTTCCTATTTTATGCAAATTCACATTTCAAATCCATACATTCATAATCGTCCTTTACAAACCTTCCGTCAGGATTACGGCCTAGTTTCTGACACCACTTATGTTGTGTGGTTAATATTATACATGAGTGGGTGGGGACTACAGTTTAAAGTCGACTCGATTTTTTTTGAGAAACTTTGCATGGCAGTTTTATTTACTCGCAGACTTTTTGCCAGAAATCTGCTGAGAGGAAGTCGCCGAAGATATAATTTTTCATATTTCGTTTTTGATGTCTGACCGGGGATTCGAACCCTTCTAATAAGCCAACACACTACCTACTAGACTACGACGACAGTATCACATTTCAAATTGCAAATTTTTAATTTGTAAAATTATTTTTCTATTCTGGTTTTATCAAGCTGTAATATGGTTTGAGTACCGCACTAGTTCGCTATTTTCTATCGTTCCATTACAATTTATACATTTCGTATCAGAAAACAAATAAATACTATCTACCTCAATGAAGCACCACACAAAATTAAAGCTCTATTAAAAGATTTTCAGTATCATATCGGAAGCTTTGAATCCTATTTTATAAAATATCCACGTCAATCACTAGGTTTCCAGTACCATGTAGTAGATGAGTTATTAAACATGAAACTAAATAAAGTAGTTTACAATAGGCTTTTGGTTAAAAAAAAGTGGAGCTAACCTGACCAATAATCAAAGGAAGGTTAACATTTGATATTTAAAAATTTTAAAATGAATGCTATCGATACGATTTAGGCCATGAATAGAATCGAAACTGCAATATAATAATGGTAATGGCATGTAACGCTAAGGAACAGAATTAATGAGAAAATTATGTCAGAAACTTCTGGAAATAATTGAAAAAACAATTGCATTGTGTCTAGGGGGATTTTTATTTCTATACTTTCTAAGAGGAACACTGGGGAACTCAGTTGATGACGCTAGTCACGTATACTTGTGAGAAATATCGAATGCTGAACAGAGTATTTAAGTTCACTTCTGAACTCTTAAGAAATTAAAACTAACTAACCAGGTATTCTAAATATCTATTGATATTGAGGTAGTTGTTATATTTTGTGGCTGAATTATATGAATTCTTATCTTGTTTCAATTAACTCTACAAGATGTCTTAAATCCGAATTTATTTCAATAATGTTTTTACTTCCTTTGAAAGTATATGAAATAATCGAATATTTAATTCCCTTACCAGAGCTTATTTGTGTAAATGGTAACGCATTCACTTGAATTAAAATTTTTCGCATGGCCAGAAAGAGAAATAAAAAATTTTATCCTTTTTAAGATTGAAGTAAAATGACATTCTGCAATGACAACAACTCATTAGTTCCTTAATTACATTGAATCCTTTTGTTTATTTTTATTTTTGTTAGTGTTTGGGGAGCCGTTGAAAATACTGCTTTGTTAACGACTTGCGATGTTGTGACTTGATAACAATGTTGTCCTAGACATTTATTGGCATGGCACATAATACACCGAATCACGAATTCGCGAATTTATTGCAGACGTCGTTCCAGAGAAGAATAATTTAACAAAATTCAATTATCTTTGGACGCTATTCTGTTAGTATATCTCAAAAATAAAGAGCTTGAATTAGAACCACAACTGTAGCGATTACATTTGTTTTTCATAAATTGTAGATATTTCCAGAAAAATGTCGATCTGCAGACTTTATTACATTCTATGTAGAATGGAATTTATATGCAATGTATTGTAAAACTATAAAATAGGGGGCCTTTTTAGAATCTATCACGTCAAAGGTTTCATTTATTTATCAAAAGTTTGCTTTGCGAGCCCGAAAGGATGTTTTCTTAATTTAGAAAGAAAATTCTAGGTTGAACAATTTTAAAAAAGGAAAATAAATTCAAATAGTAACTACTCCGTCCATTAGAAAGTGGCTGATGTACAATTTCAAAATATCACAATGGGTTTCCAATGGTTTCTAATGAAAACCATCTCATGATAATTTAATATTCAACTTACCTTTCCTATCCTTTGACTTTGAGACTGTGTTCTTTAATCCAAGTTATTCTTATGTATACGATATTAATTTTAATTTCAATTTAAATTAAAATTTTAATTTTTTTTTAATTTTTTATTTCTTTTTTGAGGGAATGTTTTCCTTTCTTTAAACTTCAGTTAATTTCAAACTTGTTTAATGTTTTTATTAACAGATTTTATTGCTTTTCATATATTTGCCCTTTAAACCGCACATTGATTGTATTCAAAATTGTTAACAAATTTAAGAAACAATTTACGAGTCATAAATCAATACAAAACAGTTGCATTGCACTGCATTCGTTGAGTTTTTTTTTAGCTCTTCACGACGGCAGTTTTAATTTTTTTTCCACATTTTTTTGTTGTTATTTTACTTTGTAGCCCGTACTGTTTCGGGAAAATTAACGAAAGAAATAAAAACACAAAGAGAATTGCCGAGAAAACCCGGTGATCACAATTTAATCGATAAAGAATTGTGCCGCCGCTGTTTAGAGTTGAAGACAGCAACAGAGACAAGAGTACCAGATGAAGCAGATGAATTGCTTGTGTGTTGGCTACGATCTACGATCAGGATGTCTATTTCTACTCTTTCTTCTTTATTCTTCTATGTCTTCTTCATATACTTTTACAAGTACGGAAATACATACACACATACTATGTACATACATGCATACTCGTACATATTTACTAAAGTTTATTTATAATTGTTACTCTTAGTGTTTTTGTTGTTATTGTTGTTTTAAATATTATTATTATTATACACTCACTTAATCACTTTAGAATGCGTAGGTATGTGTTGTTATTGTTGTTGTTTAAAGAGTTGTAAAGAGTTTTAAATTAAAAGGTTAACAATTTTCTTTTACTCGCGCGTGTGTATGTGTGTGATTGCAATGATGTTTATGTGTATGTTTATGTATCTATTTATTATTAGTATTATTATTAGAGTTGATCTCGCTCTGTATGTTTACAAAGGAGTGTAACTCTAAGACAATTCTCGACTAAACAAAGTCGATAGAAAACGTCGTAAATTTTATTTGAATCACAGTACTGTTGACAAGTTTATAAAATGCTTTGTTAAAATGGTTTTGCTACGTAGTAAAGATATTGTTTGTAATTGTCATATACCGCATGCACTTTGCAATGGCGGTAATAGCGATGATGATTTAGTTGAGTTGAGACACTGGTGTTTTAATTTTATGGTCATAATCCTTGGCCTTTAGGGATTTTTATTGCTCTTTCGGTTTACAATTTTAATTTATTGGATCTGCAATTTGAGCAGATGCTTGAAAAATTATCATTTTGTTTGGTTTGTTTTTATTGCACTTGTTTAGGGGCTTCACAAAAAGAATATTTTATTTTTTTTTCAATTCATTTAAATAAAAAGCAATGTTGTGCCTTTGATGTTACTGAAGTACAAAAATCAAAAATTTTATTAATTACTTTTAATTACTTTTTTTTTTATTATTTTTTGTTGTTAAGAATACATTTGTGTATGTGGAACATAAATCAACGGCATAAATTTCATGCTAAATTTGTGGTCATCCATCAGCGTGAAAAATACATTTTAATCGCCATCAATAAAACACTAAAACACTCTGTTAAACATGTGTGTACATCACCGACTGTCTAGTTGATTGACTAATTGACTGCCCTTTCGACGGTCTACAATTTTATTCACACTTTTTTCGAATCAAACAAAATACATATTGCACTCACTTGTTCGTTTATTTCACTCTTTTTCTTTTTATTTGTTATTATTTTTCATTCCATTTATAGTTTGTCAACAACACATTATTTCTCTCTCTTTTTTCAAAATTAATTTCTTTTTCTTTATTTATTTACTTACTGCTGTTGCAGTTATTGCAAAATTTGATTAAATTGATGATTGAATTTTCCTTTTTTCCCTTTTCTTTAGTTTGCTTTTTATTTCTTTCTTTTTTTTTATCGTTTTTTACCCGCGTATACGTGCTCAAAGCGCCAATGTTTTACTTTGACTACTCGCTTATAATACAAATCAAAAATATAAGAGCATCAATAATAAAAAACAAATAATACAACAACAACATCAACGGAAACAACTCACACACATACCCCAAAACATAGAGCAAGAGCTCCCTAAATTAACTAAACAGTAAAGCTTTCAATTCCGATCCATTGTTGTTATTTATGAGGTGTTACGTACGCGTAAGAGAGAATAAACATTAGTCCACTTTTTTAATAGACTGTAATAAAAAATAATTCAACTTCAATACAACAAACAAAGATAGACTATAGCATTCAATGTCATGCTAGTCAACCATGCCGTTTCTCTTACTCGTGTGAAAAACTTAAGGGGTGGCCATATGTTATCTTCTTCTCTTTGTCTTTCTTTCCTTCTTTTATTGGTTTTCTTATGTTTTTTAGGTTTCGAATATGGGAGCCCATTGAATAAGTTCAGTTTATGTGTGTGAACATGTGCATGCGTGTGAATTTGCTTACAGTAGGGATACAGTGTGCGAATAACTTGTTTCTGATGTTCGAAAATTCAAAACACACACTCAAAGAGAGAGAACATCACTTTGTTTGCTCTTTAATTATTTTCGAACATGGTCACACGTACACTATCCGTGTTTGATCTTTCGAATTTCATATTCTCTTTCTTAGTTCTTCCTCTCCCAATTCACTTTTCTCTCTTTTTGTAATAAAATTTTCAGGAAAACTTGAAGGAAATTTTTAACATCTTATTTTTGTTGATTTACTTCTGATTAAAAAATTTATGGAGCCGCCGTCAGTGTTTGTATTTTTAAATTTCATTCATTTTTAAAGTGCTACGGAAAGGCCTTGAAAATGATCGATGAAATTGACAATTTGAAATATTTTTTTTTGTAAAATACAACAAATCTTTTTAATACTAAAAAACACATTATATCTGCCTCAAGCCTTATGAATTAAATGTATCAATATTTGCCATGAATTTTAAATAAAGTGTGACAATTTTGGCGTTTTTAAACGCTTAATTCTTTAGTTCGGTAATGAATCAACTGTCAAATAATGTTCTTAATTTAACAACAATAATAGAATGATTTTTAATGGTTTTATTTATAAATATTTATAAAAGAATCTCACTTCAATTTTAAATTTAATATTGATTTATTATTCGTTTATGATTTATTTTGAACGACAAATTTTATTCACCATTATTAGCAATTACAACTCAATAGTTGAGTAATAGCATGAACACAAAAAGTTTATCTCATCAGCTTTCGTTGAAATTCATTTGTAGCTTTAAAGACCCTGATCTGTTACTCTGTAGCGAGCATATATACGATAATAAATGTATAAAGAATTCTGAAATGAAGAATTAAAATTGAATTGAAATTGTGTGGTTGTCTGTGTGTTTTTTAATAACTGCCTTTCGGTTGCTAATCCTGAAAGTAATTCGGTCGATTATATACTCAGAAACTTTCTACAGGTTCACATTTAAAAGCTATTGTACAAGTTTGGTAAATTCTGTAGGTTTATTTGGTGTAATTGACATTATACGGCACTACAATGTTTTATATTGAATTTCAGAAGCACGAGATCTGATCACTTTTNTATTTCTATTCATTTGCATTCCTAATTTGTTCGTCAATATTGCGTTAGATTATCCTTGCAAAAAATTTCGCTTAAGGTGTGCTCATGTTCGTCGTATTCCTAAACGGATTTTGAATATATGGCAGACAATACAAAAAAGGAGAACTAATGTATTCTTGATATACACCGCTTTTAATAGAAAGTTTTCAGAATTGCGGGGTGTTTATAGCAGATATTTTATTGTATTATATTTATTTCATTTCATTTCATTTCACGATTTCAAACATAATCCCTCAATTTTAGTTCTTTAGCAAACCGACAACATTAAATTGTTCATAATTCTTTTAATTTCTTTTAATTTAATTTCAACGATAGATAAGGAAATAGATCCGCCACTATATTTTATAACCATTTTTATACATTTAAAACCAAACTCTCGATATACGAGATATATATAGTTTATATCCCCGTATAAACTATTTAATTTCTATCAAATTATTGCAACTGATCCATGTTTCATTTGCACACAACACACTCCCATAATTTGGAGAAACTAGTCTTGATCACATAAACTTTAAGCTTCATTTTATAATTTGCTTGAAACGGAATGGCACAGCTCTCTGACATTTATTTCCGTTTCCATTTTTGTTAAATGTAAAGTAAAATTTGATTTCAAAACCAAATGCTTAAATCAACAGGCAAATTATTAAATATTTTCGAAATAATTGATCTATGATAGAAACAATTACAATAACAATTTATAATTGTTACAAAATATGTTCTAATTTTGTCTGATTCCATTAAGTAAACTCTCCGCATTTAATGGCTGCATACTGCAACTTCAATTATCTTTCAAATTTAGTGTTTTGAAACACGTTTTGTATTTCTTGTGTAGTTTTGAAAACAAAATGTAAAATTCAAATATGGGATGTTGTATGGATTGGAACATATAGAAGCTGGACTAGCATTTCAAAATTTGTCATTGAAAGAAATAAAAGTAAAATCGTTGATTTTCTTACCAGTAATAATTATCATTTCAATTTTTGATTTGATGAAACGTATTTAATGACTTCCATATTTAAAATTATAAACTAAATAAACTTAATTATTCTCTTTAAACTTAGTTTCATTATCGTGTTAACAATTTCTTCAATGCATCTGAAGTAGAAGTTTTCTTCTGCTAAAAAAAAAAATATTCAATTTTTAAATTCTAGCCCAAATTGTGTATCATTAGCTACATTTGTAAACTGAAAATATAAACGTGATAATTCACAGAAAATTATTTTTATTATAGAAAAATTTCTACACAAATTCATTTATGAAATCATTAATTCAGGATAAAGTCACTGGTTCGGTAAGGTTCTTCAACTCTATTTCGAATTTATCTGAATAAACTTTCTTCTTATTTTTTTTCGTTTAAACATTACAATCCGCTAATAGGGTTGTACTAATTGGATAGATTTGAATATACGATCATTTGTTAAAATATTGGAAAGTTAGGAGCATATTATTCGACTTTCGGGGGATGTATTCAACTGCCATGTTTTCTTAAGAGGATAAAAGAAATATATCTGCCGAGAATGTAATACAATTCTCATTTATGCGCCGGTCAATTGAGGAGAAGTGGATGGAAGTATTTTTTAACGACAATCTATCATTCAAGTGTTATGATTCATTAAAGCGGAGTAACGATCTCATACGTAGTACTTTGATATTTTCAACTGACAGAAAAATAACAACGTAACTCGTTAATACAACTAGTAGTCTGATGCACCATGAACACAACATAAAAATCTAACAATTGACCAACTTTATGCTTTGCGTTAACGGAAAAGTACGGAATAAAACAAAGCACATTAGAATACGTGTATTGCAACCTACTGGTGTCAGTTCAACAAGTCTATGTGAATAGGTCTTTACAGCGCCCTTGTAATAAGGTTTGTGTTTCATAGTTTTATTTTTACTTCAATGGAATCAGTTCAAAAGAAATCCTATATTTTGAAAGAGTTCGTGTCTATCGCAAAAACATTAATTTGAAGTCGATTGACTAGTGGATCGGATAATATACGGAGACATGAAGAGTAACTTGATTGATATTTCCTTTCTATGGAATGTTTCCGTATACATTCGAGATCCCGTAATGTTTTTTGGACATACAAATTAATTTGTCACGAATTCCTATAATTTAATGATAAAAACATGTTGAATCTCGTCAATTTTGATTGCTTATACTATTTTTATTGTTTAATTTTAAATTGTATGGCTTTTATGTTTTTTTTTGTAAAATCATATGAATGCTTATGGTTATTGTAAAACGTTTTTTCTAAATGCAATTTTTAATCAATTTGCAGTTGAAATATTAAAATTGGTTTGAATTAATTTAATGTTTTTATATTTTTGTATGGACATGTGTTTGTTATTGAAAAAAAAATCTTTTTATTTCGTAGTTTATTGATGATTTCCAATTAAGACGTAATATAACGAGATTTTTTTTAAATTTTTATCTTTTCACATGGAATAGTTGAGTTAAAATATTTCGCACATTCTATGTTTCAAACACATTCAATTTTCATTTATTGTTAAAAAAGATTTCAAAGCGATTAATTCGGATTCTGCCACAATTCTATCATTATTTTGCATTTGTTTTCGTTTTTTTATTTTTTTATTTTCTGAAATTATTTGTTATTACTTTACAATATTTTAAATTATTTATAATTTTAATAATGTGTTATTTTTTATATTTTAACTTATATTTTAATTTAATTTATATTCAATATTTTATTTTATTTTGTTTATTTTTTTTTGTTTAATTTGTTTCGTAAAACCTTTTCATAGATTTGATTTGAAGATGACGCGATATGCCGTTTTATTTTTAATCGTCTTAACAAAAGAACCGTTAAATTTACACACGTCAAATTTATTAATTCCCGTTAAGCGCCTTTGACTGCATTTGTGGGAGAGCTTTCCTTACGCGGGCAACTTTTAACGTTTAATTCAGTGCGAGCATAGAAAAAAGCCGGTTTCACAGAAATCGCTGCAACACCTGTTTTTCCCCCCAATCATAAAAGAACAATCTGAGCCACTTATTCTCTCACTCTCTCCCTCTCTCTCTCTCTATCTCCCGCTCTCTCTCTATCTTTCTTTCCCTTTGTCATTGAGGAAATTACTCGAATTCGAAAACTGTTAATCATTCTGCCGGGGTTTCAAAGGTTCAGTGCCACAAGAGTAAATGAGTTGGCATTATTTGCGAACATGTGTTGTTCCATTCTTTCGTTACTGAATTTTCTGGGGCAATCTTCATGTGGCTCCGCCCATAATGAACGATTTGAAAACAGATTGATGGTTTGGGGTGTTAAATTGTAATGAATCTCTTTCACTGTTCGGTTGTTGTTGGACGTTAAAAAAACGAGCAAATGAATCCCAACGATATACCGTTTGTTTTCGCCATACATACATATGCATGTAGTTGTTGCAAATAAAAAAACACCAACAAAAACAACAAAGTATATGATATTTTTGCAGTTTTTTTCTCAAGAGAGAAGAGCTAGAGAAAAACAAGAGAATAAAAAAGGAATGAAAGTACGTATGTAAACAGGTAGTTGTTGCTTAAATGTACGCTTTGTTTTATGTATGAATGAATGTGTGCTAGTGTTTGTTTTTTTTCTTGCTGTTGTATTTGCTTGTGGCTGAGATGTTTCACTTTTAAATATTTTTTTTTGATGCTGCTGTTGTTGGCAAGGAAAGCCTTTCTCTGGCTTTATTTTTATTTTATTCGCCCTCAACTCAGAGAGAAGATTATTGGCCTGACATTGTAACAATTTTTTTATGTTGATTCTGTGATTTGTATTCAATAGTGACGTTTTGTGCGTTAAATCATCGTTGTTACAGTGCGTTCCCCGAAACTTCTTCGACCATCGTATAATCAGTGCAGTATTATTATTTTCCAAACGTATTCGTTTTAATTTTATTGGATTTTTCTTTTCTGAGTTTAACACTGAATGTTAAATTCTGAATATTTTTTTCTCAAAGATTGGTTTACCATTCGGGTTTGTTGTTGTTATCATTAATAATATAAGAATTGTTGTTGCTATGGTTTCACTTCGATATTAAAAAGTAAAAGAAAATTTTTAGCAATGAACGTGTCTTCATCTTTTATAGAGATTTAGTTCGTGATTTGAAATTCAAGGATCCGAAATAAATTTTTTTTTAAATTTAAAAAATTCCGTAAATTAAATTCATGAAAGAAGGGAACAGATTGAACAGATGTAACAGATCAACATTATTAAAAATTTAAATTTCTAAATACAATTATTTTTCTTGTTATTTTAAACAGTGTTTTCAAATATTTTTCTCATTTAAGCGTTCTCTGAGAATGGTAAGGTATTTAATCAACTGAATGATAACGATTATATATTACAACAACATCTACTGCGGGATCAAACTTATGGTTCAACAATATCCAACAATCGAGGTCGTATTAAATCAAACTGCATTCCTGAAGAAGTTCATTAACCACAGAGTATGATGATGGGTTTTATTTCAATTTATGTTCCATCACTTCTGGCCCAGTTATAGACAAAAGCAATAAGGATTGTGGAATTCAGTTAATCTGATTTATTCAATTAAAAATGAATCTCAATTAAATATAATAAAATTAACCCTGCACTCCTCATTAGATACACATTGTTTTCAGGTACATTTCGCCAGGAGGATATCCTGTTATTAAAATTAGTTCGTATTTGATTTCACAATTGTAAACGCTTTGTTACGTTATATTTGTGTTTTGTAAAGGGTGGGCCATTTAAAACTTCTATTTTAAAAATGCAATAAAAAATCGTTTGAGACTTCACCAAATTTATTCTATTGTTGTGAAGTACAATTATTCCGGTTAATAACGGATTATTCACTTGCAGTATATGGGGTCGAATCTCAGCAATATCATCATGAATAGTGGTCTTCAATTGCCTCTGGTTAATCGGCATAACACTTTTCTTTAACGGCGTCCCTTAAATATAGTCCAACGGTGTCAAATCGCAATTTTTAGGCGGCCAATAAAGTCAGCATTTCTGCTAATTAAACGACCATCAAACGTTTGAGGCAATAAATCGATTGTGGCACGAGATGTGTGGAAAGTTGTACCGTTATGTTGAAACCAAACATCGTTCACATCAATACCATAAAGAACGGGTACAAAAAAATCGGTTATCACGGTGCCATAGTTGTCTACATTGACTGTAATGGTTTTCGCCGCAACAAACTGTCACGTGGCTTTTGTAAGACCACGTGTGGTTTGCCCCAAATACGGCAATTTTGCTTATTAACTTACCCACCAAGATGAAAATGAGCTTCATCAGAAAAGCCGAGTATTTTTTCGACATCACCGATTCATTGCGTGCAGTTAATAATTAAGTTAATAATTGAATTTTATAATTTAAACCGATAGATGGCCCACCCGATACTTCAAAGGAAGTGTATTCAGTTGGAAAAGCCATTGAATTCAATGCATATAATTCGTGAAATGCTTTCTAACGGACTTGTAGTAAAATTTTAAAAATTGAGAGACCCAATGCAACAAGTTAATAGAGATACTCATCCAACAACAACTCAGCAATCCAAAATGGAAATCGGCGCCATCATGTTACCAGCATTAGTGTTGGTTCCAAAAATTGATGGCTGGCATGTCACAGGCGCAACATGAAATCCATAATGGCAACAAAAAGAACAACAACCGAAGTAGTAAAGCATGAGAGCAAAAAAAAAATTTTATTCCAACAAAAATTAAAGAAAATAACGAGATACAACCGAAATGGTGTTCCTGTTGCAATAGGTGAGGGGATGATATTCTTCCAATTAAACAAATAAATTAAGAACATGCGGCATTGAAAAAGAGATTGTCGGCTGATGCTCGCATCCGAAATCGAAAAAGAAACACATGCAATCTAAACATCAAGCCAACAATTTTCCAATGTGCCATATTTTTTGCTGATCGCCTACTTCTTAAACCAACAAATAAAGGAGAATAATGCGCCAACAACATTTCGTATAGGAAAAGTCATCAGCATTACAGCAGCTCTTTTAATATTGAAAAAAATAAAATAACAGACGAACTCACAGTCAAACAGCGAACGAACTAAACCAACTAACCAACCATATTATATTGAAGGAAATGAAAACAACTGAAAGGATAGTCAGTCATTCTTGTTTCAAGTCATTTCCAATCTGTTGCTGGTGTCTTATTCTTGTCTTCATCTTGTTTTAATTCATTTTACTCTATCCTTGCCATACCAGAAGACGGACTCACATATCGAGTTACGTTGCATCAATGGTGGGCCGCCTTTAATAGCAGTAGTAAAATTTTTGAACATTTTATATGAAAACATCATTGAGGATGAAAAAACACAACAACAACAACAACAATCGCAAAAAAAAGAAACTTCAAAGATAACAACACTGGAAGATTTAAATCAGAATTGCATTTCATTTTCTCTTCACTGTTTCTAACAGACACCATTCATGAAATCGTATAAAAGGCTTATACATATATGTAGAACAGTACATACATATCGAACATACTGACAAATGCAATGATACAATTTCAGTTATAGAGCAGCAATACATAGTTATGCAACAATATGTGCGTGTCCGAAGCTGCTGTGTTGCATAATCTGGAATGCATTCACTTATTGAGGATTTCATTTCTCCTTCGGTTAATATTCTTGGACCGAAAACAGGCTCTTTTTCATCCCTAAGCTTCTCAGCTGGAATTACGACTCAGGTCGTTGCATCATTGTCACATGATGGTGTGAAAAGGAGTTTCCTTTTTAAGTTTTTTTCTATTTTTTTTATCTTATAGTGAGCTTTGGCTATTTGAATAAGAAAAAAAAATTAAAATCAGTCGGGAAATAAAGTCAAGAGGTGTCGGAACAAAGTCACTTGAATAGAGATAGCTTCCTAGGCTACGTATGACTAGTTTCTCCCTTAGTGTAGAAACCATCCAGTAAAACTTGATTATTTTCTGCCAATGTTCACCAGTCAGTAAGGTTACTGACTCACTCCTCCTGCTGACAATTATTCTGGGCGACTGTAAGCATCTGGCAGAAAGTCTATTCGACTTAATAATTGCGACTTTGTACGAAATGCCTTGAGCTTAAGCAGACGTTCTGTACACCCCTGCTATATAACCTTGAACGATTTGCTGAGCTTTTGGACTGCATAAGAAACCGCAAATGGGCATAAACGAAAGTGGTCGACATTATTGTCACTTTAAAGATACGCAGATCCACATTGGTTTTATCAGTATAGATAAATTCTTCTAAAAGATTATCAGTGGTTGTGTCACATCTGCCACAGTTATCCAGATAAAACGTGCGTCCAGGTTACCACTGTGCCCCATGAGGGCTTGGAGACAATCGAAAACAGTCCAACAGATTATTGGAATTGATTATTCCGGTTCGTAGCAGTCTGCTTAGTAGCAGGATGAGTTATGCCTGAAGGTATTTTTGAATAACCATTGTCTTATACTTTCTGCCACGTTTCCTATCCTTAAGATTGGTGTAAAGTAAGTGTGATCTATTGAACTACGAAAAGATGCTTCCAGCCACAGTTTCTAAGATAAAGATCTGGCACAGATTCATTTTACATTTGCTTCAACTTGTTGTGTTGGCTTGTATTCAATATTTCCGGAAAAGTTTCGCCATTTCTAAAGTATTCATCCGTACGTTAAGGTTGATCCTTCCACTTCTGTATAGATTTACGTACCATATTTGATAAGAACTACATCACATTTAATACTCTATTTTAGGCCACTTTTATATAAACAAGATCCGCTCCAGTTCGCATCGGCAATCCATTACTGCATTCCGTTTATTTCAAAGTTTTACAGAGTTACGAAGTATCCCACCATGCGGGGTGGACAGGTCGACCCTTCCTTATGTTATGTATTTATCCTTGGTAGGGGAAGTTTTGCATTGGACTAATAACAATAGAGTCTTAGCGCGATTAAAGCTATTGGAAGCTACAGTACTTAGGAGTGTTGCCCGTCCACCCTCAGTATGAAGATCACTCCCGACCCCACCGATCTATTCCGATAAGACATTCAATTATTTTTTCCCATGTTCCGATAGCTCAGGATTAAGGATAACGTGACTCTTCCCGAAACCAGTACAAGTCTTGTTTCGATCAATGGAGGTAAGTTCTTACCTCTCTTAATCGGCTACGCTTAACTTATTTCCATAGCTTGCATTCCTGAAACATTACTATTCTGAAGCAGAGTGACAACGTTATTGATACGATGTAGTATTTTTTGGATTCGAAATTTTGGTGAGATATTTAACATCTTATGAATTAAATCCCAAAGAACGTTTTTACTTTTTAAACTCAAAAAATGAAAGGAAAAAGTCAAATGGATAAATTGGAATATGAATTGCTTCTCTCTCTTCAGAAGAGATTTGAAATGAAATACATATTTAGGTGGACGAATTTAAGGAGACCAATAATACGAATCTTTACTGATTTAATCAAATAATAATCCTAACAAATTACTCTGGAAAAGGGCGCAAGGTCGAGACGATATTGAAATCAAATGTCCTTTTGTGAAATAATCGAACGGATAGAATGACCTAAGCAAAGATTCACGAACACGTAAGGTACACGCAAGAATGAATGTTCCAAGGAACTTCCGTAAGAGGTACAGAATGAAGACGTCTCTCTTGCGGTCAATATTTTGTTGGAAATAACGTGGAAAATGGATGCAATTTAAATACAAAATACACTGATGTTAAAAAGTAATAACGACACCAATGTGACTCACAGAGATTAATTGTGAAAGTAAAATGTAAAGTGATTAAATTGTTAACAAGTAACTGCACTAAATGCGGTTTAAGAAATTGTTTGTTTTTATCGAAACAGTTTTATCAAAATAAAATAACAAATTTACCTTGGAAAAAGGAAAAGAGTGCACTGCACATAATTTCCAGAGTAATGGATTTGCACTAATTTCCGATCTAATATTGTTCTAGAGTGTTTAAAATTTTGTTGAGGCTCTTTTGTCATGCTACGTATCCTAAATTAATTTTTAAAGTTTATCACAATTTCCTCTGATTGATTGGATACAGTTTATGCCATTGTAATAATGTTGATATTCTTATCTTCGAAGCGTTTCTTAGTGCACGTTTCAAATTTCTGTGGCTACTATCATGCTGGAACACCCAACACCGGTTATCAACATAATCAAAATGTATTTTATCGTGTATGAAATCGATAATTCTCACATAATTTGAGTAATTACGCAAGTTTATTAAAATTTCAATGAAATTAATTAATTTACCATTACAAAACCAATAGATTTTCTCTTAAGAAGAGAGAAAAGAAATGAAATCAAATGAAATAAAAGAAGAAATTGATTTCCTATACATCATGTATTGATACAGAGTGCTGGTAGAAAACTGTTTATAGCGGTTATGATGACTTTGGTAAATAATTTCGAAAAAGTTTCGTTTCGAGAACATAACAAATCTTTGAAATAAGATTTTCCAATTGAAATATGCGTAGAAGTTTTGCAGCTGATAAACTGTTATGATTATGACAACAATTTAATTTATTTTGAGAACGTGAATGTGTTTCCCATTTTCCTTTTCATTGATTTTGACTTCGTCCTTTAGAAGTCAAAGACGTTCTCCAATTGACGCTTGACGCAACGCTGGTTTGTTGCGTGACAACGTTTAAAAAATTTTTCCATTAAATAAAATTCTTATCCCCCGATCGAAATGCATCTTTTGTTTGGTTCAGCAGCGCAAACAAAAAAAGTTTCAGGGAAAGATCGTTTACACATGTTCTTCAAGCGAAGTTCATTTTAAGATTAATTTTCTTTAAACGTACGAGTAAAATGTAAAGGGAATCAGGAAGCATTTTTAAAAAATAACAGCTCCACCCGTAATCATTTAAAAGAAAAAATAAAAATAAAAAAAAAACAGAAAACAAGAGGTGAGGAGAAGAGAAGAGAGAAGGGAAGCATGTAACTCCTGGCAAATGTGAAAATACATTTCATTGATGGATATACTCAGCAAAGCGTATAAATTAATGAATAAAAGCGTTACAGTGCAGCGAAAATAATTTATTTTGAAGATGAACCGGAGAAAATGAATAAAACTGAACTGAACTGAAGCTAAACGGAAAGTAACTTAAAGCAGACCAAACACACAAAGCTGAGATTGAAGGTGGTTATGTGTGCGTTGCTGGTACAGCTACTCGTTTATCGGTTTTTAAGTCTGACTGCAGACTTTAAATATGATACTCTTTAGAATAAAAAAGTTGTTTTATTTGTTATTGCTTTTGTTGTTATTACTGCCGTGGCAGTTTGGTTAATATTTTTCAATTTAAGCTGTTCACGCAGTCATTTCGAATGGTGTGTTGAGTTTAAAAGTGAGTCTTTTTTGTTTTTTTTTTTTGTTTGGTTTGATTTGGTTTTCTTACGAATGTTTTCTGCGTGGAAATTGCAAAAATAAAAAACGTTAAAAATAAAATTAGCAAAATTGATAAATTTCTTTTAATTTAGCATAGAGCCATAAAAGGAGTTCCTTTTGAAAAAGAAACAATTTTTTTTTTGTTTTTCTCTATCAGTTGAGTTGTACAAGTTTTGGAGGCTGTATAATGAAAAATTAAGAACTTCCAGTATTCCCACTCACATGCGCCTTTATTAGTCTCACATTAGATTCTTTGATGAAGTATTTTCGGGTGCGATAGTAATAGGGCCCTTAAACTACAACAGAATTTTGCTGCGTTTATATTTGAAGATTTCAAATTTCCTTTCTCGGCTATACAACTGAAGTGATTAAAAGATGTCATTGTGATGTAATTGTTGGCATTTTGTATTTATAACTACTAACTGATTCGATAAAGATCTTTTAACCACTTCCAAAAAATTAATTCATATCAATTGTGAATTTCTCTTAAGGCAAGCACAGGCATTATTATTCTTAATTTTTAAAACTTGCGATTTAAATTTAAAAAAAAATTTTTGGAGATTAGATTTGCGACAACACAATCTGTTGTGTAAAGGTTACAAAGAATGTATCAAAGTAGAGTGCCCTACTTTTTTGTGTACTTCAGAATCTTCATCTAATTTTTGCTCTTTTTGCCCCGATTCTCTGCACTCAATGATATTAGCGTAGATAATTGAATTTGATAATTGAAAAACCTTGAATTGTGTTACACTTGAGCGGTGTGGCCAGATTTTAAGATACCATAAAGCGAAATTATCGTTTAAGCAAACAAATTAATTTTAAGTTAAAAAAAATAAGGCAAACCCTTTTTGAGTTCAGTCCAAAACGGAAATCATTCAATTTCATACTCAACCTAAGAAGGGACCATGACAACTGCCTAACTGTAGTCATCAAATAGTCTGTAAAGTAGAAACCGTCTCTATAATACTACAGATTCCGAAAATCGAAATCCTAAGCCACTCTGAAATATCTATTAACCAAAATTATGTATACGACTCCATAGAGACCTGTATTTGAGCACTACCTGTTGAATTTTTCAAGGTCAACAGTCAGTCAACGAAATTTAAATTAATTCTGGTACTGTTCGAGTTTTTATTTGAAAACTCGACGTGATAATANTGGTACTGTTCTGGTTTTTATTTGAAAACTCGACGTAATAATATATCCAAAGCTGATATATTTATCGACAGCAGCATAACTAGCAAGGTTATTTCCATTTCAGACCAATTTGGGTAACGAACCAAATACCAATCATACATGAAATTTGAACATATAAGTGGAATAGTATCATATACATAACGTAATTGCAACTCTTCAGTCAGGATTACGGCCTAGCTTCTCATACCGTTACTGTGTGTGTGTTAATTTTATACACGAGTTTAAAGTCAACTACGAATGAAAGATTTTTGAGAAACTTTGCATGGCAATCCTCAGAGTTTCTGCCAGAAATCTGCTGAGAGGAAGTCGCCGAAGAAATGGTCTTTCATATTTCGTTTTTGAGGTCTGACCGGGATTTGAACCCTGGCCTTCTCTTCTAAATAAGCCAATACCATACTTACTAGACTACGGCGACTTCTAGTATTAGTATAGTATCACATTCGAATGATATCTCTCAAAAGGATATGGGATGGAACGACAAGCTTCCCAATTTTCACGAATATTGTATTTGATCGACATTGAATCCCAAAAAGTTGCCTACATTTCCATGCATCAACAGTTTATTAATTATAAGTTCACTATCAAATTACAGTGAATACGTTTTTATTGAATTAGCATTTCTTTAATTTTTATTGTATTCTCTAAAATAGAAAATAATATTAACACCCAACTGTCTTCCGTATATATATTTTTGAAAAGTTACTTTTTCTCTAGTATTAGGCAAACAAAAACCATTTAGAAAAAGCTAGAGAATGTAAATCGTTATTACAAATAAAAAAAAATGAATTATTTCAAGACATATCGCAACATATAGCACTTGAGGAATAATTCTCTTTAGCTGTTCAAACTCATTCTATCTACAATCTATGAATCAAATCCTCGAATCAATTTAATTGAAGATTTGGTTTGGCACTCTTACTTGAACCATGAATGACTTCTGTTTTTTTTTTGTCCGTGAATTATTACGATAAGTTTGATACGATAAGTTTGTGCTCAATGAAGGAGAAGTGTTTGAGAGAACATATCAACCGATGTTGCTCTGCTCTGTCATTTTATTGTATGGTTTAAACAAATTTGGCTTTAAACTGATTTACCAGATGCCTAGAAACTGTTGTTAGAAGAAAAGTAATGAAGATGAAGTTCTTTAGAGGTTAATTGCAACACATGGGATATTTGGAACGGTAGAACCTAGTTGTAAGGAAAATATTCACTTCACTCCTGGGCAAGTTTCTTTTTTGATAAGTTCTTAAAATATTATTGTACCATGTACAATGG
>QOCX01002188.1:0-24262 GCA_005959815.1 Sarcophaga bullata | reverse complement strand
CAAAAAAAAAAAAATATTTCTTCGATGATTTTTCTCATCTAGATTTCTGGAAAAAAATTCTGAAAGTAAAATGAAATTGCCATGAAAAGTGTCTTCAAAATCGACTTTAAACTGTAGGTTCCGCCACTCATTTGGATAAAATTAACACACACAACATAAGTGGTGTGAGAAGCTAGGTTGTAAGCCTGACTGAAGATTTTAATGACCAATTATGGAGGGATTAATCAACATGCTCTCCTTTCCATCCCAAGAAGAGCTTTAAGCTCAACTACATGCTTAATGTCATCATCTTACAATTTCATTGCTGTCCATTTACTTCTTGAACACACTGTATTACTTAGAACATAAATACTTATATGAAATTCTGTATAAAACCAAAAAACCAATTCCGCATAACACAACCTCCATATCGGTCATAAATTTCTTCTTCTCTTCTCTTCGCTTTTCCTACCCTCTCTCTCTCTCTGTCTTTCTATCTTCTTTCTATTATTAACGAAGCTTAATAATTTACTAGTTTTCTGCAGAATAAACAACAACAGCAACAACGAATTTATTTATTTATGAATCACAACACCACATAACACCACAATAACAACAAAACAACAACAACAATATCAATAGAAATAAAAACAATAACGGTTTAGTAATTAACTTGTTATCGGTGTGTGATTTATTGGGAATGGGAGTGTGGCTACGTGTGTGTGTGTGTGTGAGAGAGAGAGAGAGAGACAGTATAAAATTGAAATAAAACATATACAACAACAACAACAATAAGAATATGATTATAAGCGAATACTAATATTTTCTGTCTGTCTTTCTTTCGTTCCTTTTTTAAGGCAAAATCATCGATATCCACTAATAGTGACACTCACACATGCCGTAAAATGAAGACAGAATCATTGGAATGTTAAATCGAAGATAATGAAATTAATGCCAGATCAGCGCAAAAAAGAACTGGAAGAAGGATTAAATTTTTACAAAAAATTCCATAGAAAGGATGTCAAAACCAAACAATGCTATGCTCATGCACGACGTAAGCGATGACAGAAGCTAGGTTGTAATCCTGACTAAAGGATGTAATTACCAATTATGTATGTATGTATGTATATATATGTATGTAATCGTTGAACATTATAAGTTCAAACGTTGCTATATCAACTGCGGATCATAGTCTTTCAATTTTCATTCCATTGGAAGCAGTCTCCCACATACTCTATCTACCTTTCAATTCTTAACTCTCTTAGAATCTTTTGGCACTACTACCATACTACCCGAACTTTCTTGTAAGCACACTCACATCCACGTCTCTGATTGATCGCCAATAACAATTGAAATACGTATCAGAGAAATTGCAGACATAAATACTTCAGCCCGATCTACATACATTATGTGGAACGCTCTTCCTACAAAAGATTTTCCTGTCACCATCCAACTTACTCCTCTTGTTCTTTCAATCAAAAAAAATTTGTCTTCGATGACAACCAATACACTGCCTGAGTAGAAAGCCAAAACATAAATCATATTTTGGAAATCCTTTCCGTTTGACAACAGAAAAGAACGCCCACCATAACGTTTCATAGACTGCATTGGCCTCTTACCATATGTTCGATATGCAACAAGACATGCACAGTAAATCTTCAAGATCATGCAGTACATTCAAGCTAAGTCCAGAATTAGTTTCTGCATATTCCTAAGCCCCCTATAAGCTCGCCCAGAGCTGATGCACTTCCTTCCAGAATCCTATGTTTATCGACGGGGTATGCATTACCTCGTTTAATATTGGCATTGTGCGGAAATTTCTTTCAGGGACTCAACGAGGAATCTCTGCTCCAACTGCATAACTCATTTGGTCTCGAGTGATAGAAGGTTCACCAACCAATTGCTCAGTACTGATCGCAATGTAATGTCGATCACGTGGCCATGCTCCTACATTGTGCTATGGAAAGACCCACGAAAAGAATGCAGCTCCAACTCTAAAGACTTCTGCTGTGATACGAATCTGCTGAGTGAGAGGAGGACTGTTATCCATTCTTTCTTTGCCAATTGGCAATCTTTACGAGCTGCAGGTATACATAGGTTCATTTGACGAAGCTAACAATGTTAGAGAAACATTACTGTCGTTTATCAAACTTTCGGGGTGGTTAGTCACAGCGTAGGGTAGTCCGTGCTTTTAAATGTTGCAGCCTAGTCGACAACTTCTTCCCCATCCTGAGTGGAATTGAGTCAATACAGGAACAGCATTTACCTCTAGGGCGTCACCAACGGCCCGCTTATGCATTGCTGGAAGTGTGCTTTTGGTGTCAAAGCTCCCACTTCAATCTACCTAAGACCCCAATGCATAAACATACTCTTTGAATTTACTTCTCCTTCGTCTTTGCAAGTCCAGACATGCAAGCTACCAACATCAATTTCTTAAAGCTTTACATGGATTTACTATGAATCGGTTCTTCTCAAAGGATTTACAGTTATTTACTGTTAATCACTTGTAATTGTTCTTCTCTTGTATGTATCTGTTGCAAATCTGAAAATAATAATTATTACTTATTGTTGTTGCAACTATTCGGTGTTGTTTGGTTTTTTGTTGCTCTGACTTAAGGGAATAGCAGAATAAATGCATGCGCCTTTGTATACTGTGTTGTGTGGTGTGGTTTGTATGTGTTTATATATAATATTAGTTAAATGTTTATTCTCTTGTAACTTGTTGGTGTTGTTGACATGCTGTTGCCAACATTGTGTATCTCCTAATAGAAGAAGAAGAATTCTTTACTTCTTAAGAGACTCACTGTAAACATTTGGTTCAGATTACAAATGCATGCAGGCACAAACAAATAAAAACTAACAACAACAAAAGAAAAAAAAAACAAAAAAAAAACGTTTTATTGCCATGAAAATCAACATCACACTCTATCCTCTACTTTTCACCTCTCTCGTCTCATCGCTCTCACAACACTCTCTCAGACTTGAGAGTGCCTGATTTTATGAGTACGTATGTGGTGTCGTGCTGTTTTAATTTCGTTTTGTTATCTCACCTGAGGTTTGAACCGAGTCCTCACGTCTAATAAGCCGACACACTACCTACTAAACTTAGGCGGCCTCAAATCTTAATCCAGAGTAGAATAAACAGCCTATTTTTCTTTTTTGTCAGGAGGTTTGTTAGGCCTCAAAACTCTCCTCCTCTTGAAATATTGCCTAACAGAGCGGCATGTCCGACAACTGATGGGACACGGAGTCCATGTACTTACTGGAAACACCATCCAGTATTAAATAATGTGTCGGCTTTAGGACTTTCATTGAATGGCAAAAACCAAGTGAAAACTGCATCTGATTGAAATTTTTTTTGTCATCAGTGTTGATCAGATTTTGAGAAATTGAACAGAATAGTATTGCTAAAATCATGACCGTCTTTATATTCATAGCGCCCAGTTGGTGCATCAAATCGTCAGTTCTACCCTACAATCAGCATCATAATCTAACTTCTCACATGAGTTGGGGGAGGACCTACAGATTAATGTCGGCTCCGAATGATTGATATCGGAACTTATTATGATAATTTGTGTTTTATCCTTCGAGTTTGTGCTTGAAAACTATTTGGACGAAGTCGCGAAGAACTTACTCTTCACTACACTACACTACACTACACTTTTATGGCAATTTTATTTACATTCAGAGTTTTTGCCAGAATACTGCCGAAAAAAAAAATATCTTTTCGATTTGTTCGAAATGTCTGAGATGGGGTTTGAACTACAGGCTCNTCGAAATGTCTGAGATGGGGTTTGAACTACAGGCTCTCGTCTTATAAGCCAACACATTACCTACTAGATTACGGCGGCTTCTGTTTATTAACCACTGACTTAAAAGCAGCAAGTTACCTTTGTATCACGGGCTAAGTGTTTGCCTATGGTCGTCCAGTGATAATGTCCCCATAAGAAGGATAAATTCGTCAAATTTGACATAAAATTGCGGTTCATTGCATCTGCCGCTGTAGTAAATAATTTATTTTTATTCATACTCTTTTTTATTCGTTTCTATTTACGTGACATAGGGTTTTTATAAATCATTTTATCTCGTTTCATTAATCTAACTTTGCAGGTCTGTTCTCACTGTAGAATATTTTTATGACTGTGGTAGATTTTTGCTCTAGAGACCAACGTATTGTTGTGCCACACATATTTTGCGTTTTTTGTATTGGAGAAGTTATGTGGAACGTGATGTCGCATGTCTAGTAGGTTGGCTTATTAGACTTAGCGGCCATGTTCATACCTTAGGTTAGATCCATCTCGAAACACGTGAATATTAAAAATTATTTCTTCGGAGACTTCTTCTCAGCAGAATTTTCTGGCAAAAGCTCTTTACCGGTAGATAAAATTGCCATAAACAAACTAATCTTTCGTTCGAATCGACTTTAATATGTGGGCCCCAGACTCATGGATAAGATTACATACACAACATAAGTGCTATGAGAATGCTACGTCGTAATCCTGACTGAAGGCTGTAATGCCAAGCTATGTTATGCATGTTTGCATGTGGAACTTTGCCAAAGTGTCCTAAGAAAGTGGCTCCTCTGAAGTTGCCGTTGAGATTATTACTCTCTGATGGAGAGCATGGATTATGGATTTTTTTTTTGGCGTCTAAACTGCAATGGAAGTTGTCAACCTATAGGCTTGGGTTTTATTGCCACCACTTTATGTAAAGTTTCCTATCCTTTAAATTAAACATTAAAACCATTTTCGTTCCAAGTTGGACATGTTTCTATGTTCTCTTTTCACTTTTTTTCTTGTAAAGGTTTCCTTCTTAGGCATTTAGAACCTAAAAATTAATTCCCATTTGTTATCCCCATAAAAATTGTTTCTAATTTATTAACAAATAAAAGCCCAGATTTACTTTTTCTGTAACCGGCCAGCTATAAATGCGTCTTACGCATGCTTTACATATTTGCTTCGGTTTTTAAGGCTTAAAGCGTTTCAAAAAAAGGGAACAAAATATGTAACAAATACAGCCTTAAGGCTTTGCATTGAAAAAAAACAAAGAAACGCCAAAAAGGGAAATCACAACAACAAAAACAACAACTGCAATAACAATTGCAAAATTGCCTTGCGGTCATACACCAGTAAATAAAAACACTGGCTTGGCTTTGTTTTACTGTGAAAAATAAGTTTTTAAACAAAAACAATAACAATAATAAACGGTCTTAAAAAGAGAGAAAGAGAGTAAATGAACGTATGAGTAAAAGATAAAAGAGTATAAATTTTAAGAAGAAATAAAGAAGACAAGAAAGAAAAAAACATTGAATAATGCCTTGAAAACTTGAAAATGCATTGAAAACAATGCAACAATAACACGCATAGAGAGAAAGAGACAACGCACACAATATACGAAGTTATTGTATTTCTACATACATGTACATACATACCTATGCATACATGGTTTATTAGTTCACTATGTCAATAGGGCGTAACAATTAATAAAAAAACACATGAAGAATGGAACACAATAACAGAAAACCACAACAAAACTTAACTTGACTTGACTCTTTCTCTCTCTGTTCTCTCTCTCTCTCATTTTTCTACAATATTTTGTTTATTTTGTTTGTATTTTTTTTTTATTTATTTTATTGTTGTTGTTTTATGTCATATTAAAAGAAACCTTAAGAAACCAAGAAACACAAATAAAATTACAAACACATAACGCACTAAATGAAAGCACAAGTCATTGAGCAAAATACACCACAAGAATGGCAATAAGAGAAAGAGAGGAGAGAGAGAGAGAGAGAGAGAGAGAGAAAGTGTATGTGTGTGAATAACACATAAAAAAGGAGTTAAACAACTGCCATAAAAAAAAACAAACGAAATAAACAAACAAAACAAACTCTAGCTAATCACACAACGATCATTAGAGAGCCTGCATTAACACGCATAAACGTACAAAACTTGTTTGTTTTTGTTTGTTTTAATTTCGTTTCATGCTCTCTAATGATTAGCAAATTGAGAGCCTGTTTTCTCTCTTTTTTTTTTGTTGCTGTTTTTTTTTATTGTTATTTGCATGAACAACAACAACAACAACAACAACAACAACAACAACAACAACAACAACAACAACAACTGACAATAACAAATAATAGGAAAATGTAAACAAAGGCCTGAAAATTAATAACGGAAAACAGCTGTTCTTTCTCTTTTATTGTTCTCTCCTTTATTTTCCTTTGTTTACTATTCTCCTCTCTGTTTATTTTCTTTACGCCTTATTGTGTCTTTGGGGATACACGATTTGTTTTGGAATTTTATTTTCTTGCTTGTTGTTGTTGTTGTCATTGCTTATACCAAAAACACCTCACGACTATGAAAATAGCTTTTCGTGCAATTTGTTCGCAAGAAGAGAGAAGAAAAGCTTTGTTAACTTCATCTTCATCATCACTCTCATAACTCTCACTGTTAATTTGTTATGTATGTTGCCTTGTCTCTTGTAATGTTATGCGCACAATTGCCTGTGTGTGTGTCTGTGTATGTGTCTGCTTTTTAAAGAACATGTGATAATTATTATGTATTTAAGCTTATCATGTTATTGTTGTTATTGTTGTTTTTTTACTGTATTTTCGTTTCATTATTTTGCTTTGCATATCATGCGTGGGCTAACATTGCAAGACACACCTATCTTTCTCTAGCCAACATTGAAAAATACACACACACACACACCTACACACATAACTCTCACCTATGTATACTGTTTTTTATAAATATACAGTATTTAACAGAGAATATCCTTCATAAAATATTTTTCGTTGCGTTACATTACATTATGCGTTATGTTAACAAACTAACACATACAATGATAGTAAGTTATTAGAACAGTGGGACGATTGAATGAAAAGCAGAGAAAAAGATCAAATTTTTCGATGAAAAGTAGAATTTAATTTGAAGTGTTAAAAACAATACTTGGAAAGATATTTGTGAGGAGCGTTGATTGAAAACTTTACTTTAAAAAAATATCAGCCGCCTGTCAATTAATTTTTCAGCATAGCCGAATACAATACTGATTATCACGTCTTCCAACAGGAATTTACTAACTTTATTGTTAGATAGCGGCCATCAGCCTTATTGAATCTGTCAAAGTAGCTGTCATTTACACAGTCTGTTTTGCCAAATCATCATGTACGATCGAAGACAACAACATGAGTTTGCAAAAATCGCGAGAGCGTCTAAGGCATACCAAAAAAGAGTCGCGATTACTTTAGTCAGGCTATGACTGTCAACGATGAGTACTTTAGGCCAATGATTACCAATTTTTTTTTTGGTCTGAATTGAATAATCTGGATACCAACGATATGTGGTTTCAGCAGTGGTGGCACACAGCTCGTGCCACGTACTGTACAAGCAATATGACGGTGTGGGCTTTCATGTGGAGAGAATGTGAAGTAGTCACCGAAATTGTGCAGGGAGATCGTGCGATAACCCCATTATGACTATTACTTGTGGGGGTTTCTTATGCTAAAATTAAACAAACTACAGCGGTCCTCAAACCTAACATACCTATGCTAAGATATTATAGGACAATAGATCTCTTTCATCTTTTTTTTTGTAGTCATCGAGGTGTGTAGAAAGTATGAAATGTAATCAGTAATGGCTAAATATTAACGGTAGGCAATGGAATGCAGGTGATATTGCTTTCCGGAGAGGACTGAGACCCGGCGAAAAAGTCTATTACAGCAGCACTGCGAATAGCAAATAAAATTTGCAAAATTTCTACGATAAAACAGCCTTGAGAGAAATGGGCGGACTAAATGAACAACTACCAGGATGACCACATCTCATATGGCAATATACCATATGCCAGTTTCGTGATGTAACTCTGGCTATGGAGGTAGTTTTAATCGAATTCTTTTCCAATACCAAAGGAAAATTATCTAACCTGGGAGTTGGCGTCACAGTCGTGTTGCTTTTAATTACTTTTGAGCACGTTTCTTTTTTGAGCAAGAATAGGATACTCACCATGCGTATCTGCCCATACATTCCCTCAAACTATATCCGTTGAGTTTTATTTTTGAAAACTACGGGACAGGACTGTCACAAAATATTTCCTTCGCTTTTTAATTCAGTTTTAGTTTTTTGTCATCCTATTTCAGTTTCATCAAACCAGCTAAGCCTGCAATTTACCTGATGTAGCATATTCTAGGATAACAGGGTTGCCACATTTAATAAATATATAATAAAATTAATTTCTCTGTGAAAATTTATTGAGTTTTTTATTGGCTAACAGTAAGGTGGGGATTTTTTTTTGGGGTTTCATATCTGTAACAGAACTTCATCATCAAATTTTGAACCCTGATGAACCAATTGTGTCGTATTCTCCTGATGATCGGACTTTAATTATAACACTACGCCACGCTACCTCTAAGTACATATTCTAGCATAGATTCTTTGGTATTTTTATTTTATTTTTTTAAATATTTCCATGCATTATCTAAAGCACTATCTTTAATGCCCTTTGAACCACTGTGCGTTGATGCTATGATTTCTAGTCAAGTCAAGAAAATGCGTGTAAGTGTTTAGCTGCTACTGCTGTTGTTTTGCTGTTATGTTATGTATGAGTACGTAGCCTTGCTTATAAGTGTCTGTCTGTGTGTGTGTGTGTGTGTGTGTTTGGTGCTTTTTACACTCTACTAATGATTATTTATCCCTTAAAGTCATGTGATTGGCTTTATAAGGAGATGCGAGTTGGTGAGTTGAGTGAGAGCATGTATAATGTTAGCAATAACGTGCATAATGCACCACGTTACTCTGCTTACACAAATACTATCTCAACATAACATAACATAAATAACATAACATACGTTGAGCTAACATCAGAAGAGCGTGTTAAATATAATATTTTAGAAGAGCACTGTGTATGTTGTAACAGTTAAAGAGCATGGGGTGTACCATATGTAAAGTATTTTTTAACAGAAAAAATTTTTTATTATCTCTCTCTCCCGTCTTAGGGTAGATTGTTGTTCTGTTGTTTTGTTGTTTTGTATAGCAGCATTATTGTTGTTGTTGTTGTATTTATATTGTGATTTTTGATAATGTATTAATGGCATAACGTTTAAGATCGCAGTAGATGATTTTAGTATGAAATAGGACTCATTTAAAGACGGTACGGAAAAGGTGTTAAGCCGTAATACTAAACACTGGCGCATACTAAAAATATTGTTTTTTTTTTAACTGTTACAAAGCTTAGAAAAAAGAAGAAATAAAAAATAAAGAAAAATTGAAAAAAAAAATTTTTTTGTTTCCAGAAAAAAAAAAAAAATTAAAAAAAAAGTGTTTTTGAAGGCAATATTTGGAAAATTTATTTTCATTTCAAAAAAGAAGTGAATTTTAAAATATTTTAAAAAATAGAAGAAGAAAATCAAAAAAATATTATGAAATAAAATGAAAATTTAAAATTAAAAAAAAAATTGTTGTTTTTGTGTTAAAAATTATTTTTTTTTTTGAATTTGAAACAAGCCAAGGAAATTTGTTGCAAAGAAGGTTTAAAATTTAAATCAGAAGTGCAAAGAAATAAATTGAAAACAAACAAAAACAAACAAAAGTAAAATTTTAAATAGAATGTGAATACAAATCTTAAATAATAAAAAAAAAAAAATTAAAATTCATTGAAAAAATTTGAAAAAAAAACCAAAAAAATTTGTTGAAAAAATTTTGTAAAGAAAAAACCCTTTTGTGTTGCCATATGTAAATGCGTGAATGTATTAGTATTGTGTAAAAAGTTTGGTGTTGTATATTGTATAGTATAAGTGTCCATTTGTTTAAAAATTTTTTATGTCTCAGCTGTTATGGGCAGGAGCTTCGATTTTATTATCATGGACTAAAAAACTCAACCTAATTTTACCATTTTTTTTTCTCTCTAAACATTCTGCATTTTTATTGTATAGACAATGTACAATACAATAGGATATGTTGTATGTATGTGTGTGGTTGTTGTGTTTTGTTGTTGTTTTATTATTTTTTATTATGTGTTTTTTGTTGCTTTAAAGTGAAAATTATTTGTCTATGCGAAAACGACGACAACGACTACACTACCACTACCACCATTTACGATTATAACGAAATATCTTCTTATGTAAGAGACTATAAATGGCAAAAATATTGCGTTATTTCTTATTGTTATTGTTATCTTGTTGTTATTGATGTTTGTGTTGTTGTTATTATTTCGCCTTCATAAAATTTCCTAGAATTCTTTGCATAATACAACCAAAAAAAAAAATGGAAAAAAAATCTACGCAAAATAAGTGCAGACAGTTTTATAAGAAAACAGTTAAAAAATTGCTCAAAATCTCTCTTAAAAATGCAACAACAATTAAAATGCAACAACAAAAAAAAAATATTTTTTCCTTAAAACGATTTAATTCCAAGAAAATATGACAAAAAACCTTTAAATTTCCTACACATGTTGTTGTTGTTGTTGTTGTTGACAACGGTTTATTTTTTTCACCAAATAAATGCAAAAACAGTTACAAAAATTTTGTTTCTTAAAATGAAAACAATTTCTATGAAAAAAAAAAAAAAAAATGGCCAGAAATATTCCTTACACACGTTGTTTTATAAATAAACTGTTTATTCCCTCTTCCTCTTTGTAATATAAAGGCAAAAACAGTTACCTTAAAATAACAAAGAATTGTTTTGCATATTAATTTGTATTCATAATCAATTGCTTTTATTAATAGCATTGAAAAGAAAAAACAAAAACAACAACAAAGAAATATGCACACTTTCTCTCTCTCTCTCCTCTCTCTCTCTCTCTCTATTTGTGCAAATATGAAATTGATAGCAAAACAAAAACCAAACACTGGCAAAAGAATCATTTAAGAAAACAACACTGTAATTATTATTATTTGCTCTTAAACTCTAATCTATAACCCTCTCTCTCACACTCCATGTTGCTCTCTATGCAAATTCTTCTTTTTTTGTTCTTTCTCAATAAATATTCTTTTTTCCAAATGTTTGTTTCTTTTTTTGTTTTGTTTTTTTTGTTTCTAAATGACTGTGTATAAATGTGTGTGTGCGTGTAATTGTATAAATTGTGTTTGAGATGGCAATTATAATCATTGAAACACAGTGAAAACAACAACAGTTAAGCAAAAACTAGTTATAATGAAAGTTTGCTTGTTTGTTTGTTTTTTTGTGTTCGTCTTTAATTCGTTCATAAAAGTTTAAGGCACGACCTCAGTTTCATGTTTTTGTTGGTTGGCGTGTGTGTGTATGCAGGAGAATGGAGTCTAAAACATACATTTTGTGTAAACGTATTGTTAATATTACAGCCATGAAAGAGTGTGCATAAAAACTGATTAACCTTTAACATGGAATAGGTGTGGTGCGTTTTAATTTTCTACGACACATTTAAGGTGTGAATATTAAGAAATTCCTTGAAAATGTTTGTTTTTTTTTCTTTAAATTTTTTTAAATTTCTTTGAAATTATTGGATTTCAAATGATTTAATAATGGTTGACAAGCAATATTATTCGCATTATTTTTCAAATTATCAGCATATTTTTGTACTAAAGTGCAGAATCTTTAGTTTTCTTGGCTTTTTCAAATGCCACATGAAGACAATCCTTCCATATCTGTTTCCTAAGCAGCATTCACAGGACTTATGAGTGTTAAATGGTGTGATAAATGCTGGCACTTGACAATTTCTTTAATGAAATATTCGCTGAATTTTTGGAATAGTTATTCCAGCTTTAACTCGATAATTTTATGACAAATTCCATCTCTTAAGGCTTCAAATTGCTTCTGTTGTATGAAAATAATTTGTTTGTGATACATTCTTAATCGACAATCTTGGAAAAGTTACGTGAAATTGTGGTTTTCAAGATTTTTATGTGAGAACATCATGTCGTGTTGAACATCATCAACAATCTGGCAAACCAAAGATTTAGTCGTTGATCTGATCATTAGTCGCTGACGGTTTTTCAGCTAAATTTTCAGAGTGCCTTGATCCAACGACAGCAACAGATTAAAATGAGTACCCTTAAATGAAACCGAAGATATCTAAAGATTTCGCTACAGATTATTCACATAATGAATTATAATAGGTGCCTCGATAGTCTGGTAGTAAACTTCATGTGCAGAAGCTGTGGGCTTGAATCCCACCAACACAAATAATTTCAATTGAATTTCTAATGAAATGTGAAATTTACTCTCTCCCTTTTCAACTTCAAAAATGAAATGCAAAAATGAAAATGAATTTTCTTTTGGGAAAATTTTGCTTAATCAGTTGAAATTAGGAAAAACCTAAGGAAACGGTCATAAGCAAGTTCAATTAATATTTTTGTTTTCTTAATACAACACACTCTTCACCAACACATGCACTAACACAAGGCAACAGATCTTCTTAATGAAGAGCAAAGTAAAACGCACAGATAGAGCAAAATTCCCTGTTATTGATGTTCTCAAATGTAAAGTTGAATTTGTGTGATTACTTCCAATAGAAAAATAGAGTGAGAATTAATACTAAAAGCAATTTCGAAAAAATAGTGACGAACTGTTCATTACAAAAAAGAAAAAGATTGTGTTGCACACTACCCCTCCTTTTCTCCTAAACTAACCATCTTTCTTGTATCTAGCACAATGTAATGCATGAATAGTCTCATCAGCTGAGTGTTGGTCTTAAAAACGCTGAATGATTTGTGAGCGATAAGGGAAGCCCATATTTCAATTGAACGACTTAAGCTAATACGAACCTTAAACACTTGCCCCCTTTACAGATGACACAACATGAACAATAATACCATATGAGGTTATACAGCTGTGTGTGTTCAAAATAAAGCTCATCTTAATCAGCAAATAATTCATTACACATTACATCACTAAATGTTGACAGTGAGCGGAGACAACAACAGATGCCCAACTGTTATTTCCCAAATCTGCTACAATCGCCGAGTAATTTTATGTCATTTTAATGATCGTCTCGGGATTGATTCCAGATTTGATTGTTTCGCTTGAACAACCATTTAGTCAAGTAATTTTGTGCACTATCTTGAGGAGTAATTTGAGGAATGCTGGTTTTAAATTCTCTAATATTAGGAAAATTATAAGGGTGAGCATTAGTATTTGGAGTATCCTCATAAAAAATTTCAATAGCTTCGAAAATTATGGTTAGTGATTAATCATTCACACCACAATGTGAAAATACACCTGCTGGAAGCTTAAAGCCAAATGCGATCGTAATGGGAGGTTATTCTGGCAATATAGCGTGTCTCTACTCCCTTTAATTACTTTTTCTTCTTGAAGTAACCATCGTAGAAGAAATGAACATTAACGCTTAAGAAATGTTGTCTGCAGCAATAAGCATTAAAAGCCTGTTGCTGTAGCATTCAATCAGTATGTCTAAGACCTTGTTCAGGCTCAGTCTCAGGCTCAGGCTACAGGCTCTCCGGCTATATTATAAAACTTAGCATATTCCTTCAAACAGCAGCGTGATATGACGAAAGACACACGTCTTAATGCGGTATAGTAAATAGGCAAACGTTTGATTAAATAAATGACATTTCAGATGAAGAACAATCATATTCATTGATCTGGCTTGCCAGATCAATGTTTTGATATCAATATAATGAACTTAATTGGCCATTATAACCCTTTAGCTAGGATAAACCCCAGCTTTTCACCACCATGGCCCAATGTTGAGTGCGTAAATTTTTTGCATGAGTGGCAGAACCTAAAGTTTAAACCAGCGACTTCAAAACGATTAACACAAAATATCATCAAATTATTGCAGATTGGAAATTGAAATGAAATAAATTTGAATTGAAATTTGATGATTGATTTGAATTCCTTGATATTCAATTCACATTTCTAAGTGACTGAAATGATGATTTTTAATTGCAATAAACTTTACATTTAGAGAACATCAATAGCAGGGAATTGTTGCTCTATCTGTGTGTGTTACTTCGCTATCTTCATTAAGAGTAGTCTGTTGCCTGGTGTTTGGTGTATGTTGTGGTAAGTTGTTGTAATTAAGAAACCAAAAATATTAATTAACCTGCTTATCACGTTTTCCTTAGGTTTTTCCTATAATTTCAACTGATTAAGCAAAATTTTCCAAAGAAAATTCATTTCATTTTTGCATTTCATTTTTGAAGCTGAAAAGAATTCAATTGAAATTATTTGTTTTGTTGTTGTTTGTTAACACATCATTAATTATCAGATCAAAAGTTATACGCAAACACACAGACATCCACAAAGAAAAAATGAAAGCAAAGAAAGTGTTATTTGTGTTGATACTTATACTTACACTCTCTTGCTCTCGCTCTCCGCTCTCACATCTCGCATATCTTTCTTGTTTTGAAAGTTTTAATTTTGAAATTGAAATCATTTACACAAGCACATACACACACACACACGCACACTTGCACTAGTGCCTACACTAACGAATATGAGTTGAGATGCCTATGCAGCAACTTAATGAGGAGGGTTCTGAGCATGAGAGAGAGCATGTTTGATGTTGAGATGTTGTTTATCGGGGCGTATGATTGTTGAAAACAATTTTTGGTATCGTTTTGGCAAATATTAATCATACGTTCAGGTGAATGGCAAATAAATTTAATGACTCATGAGTATTGTTCGACAAATCCATGCCAATAAATTAAAAGTTAAACAAACAACAACAATAACAACAACAATAACGAGTGATTATTTCAAACAGTGAGAGAGACTGTTTAATTATTTCTCTTTTTTTTGTCTTAATTTAGCCATTAAGTGTCGAAATGAAAAGGAATTTTTTTTCTTGTTTGTTTTTTAACACAGGCAGGTAAACTTTCATATAACAAAAGACAATTTAAATTGCCAACGTTTTAAGATGATGGTGCTGCTGTTCATTTATAACTCTCTTCTTGAGACACATTAATTTCAAGATTTGTCTTCTTTTTTTTTTTGTTTTTTTTTCCTTTGTTTGTTTGTTTGTTTTCTTCAAAACATTTAATTCTGTTTTATTGCCATTGCATTGCCACTGTTGCTGTTGTTGTTGTTGTTTGTTGTTAATTTTATACTGCCATAAAAATAAAAATAAAATAAACACTTTCAGTTTTCTTTTCTTCTTTTCTCTTTTTTTTCTTATACGCATCCGTTCCGTTAGTGTTTTCCAGCACTTTGTCGTTTCGTATTTGTTTTTTTTATGGATTTTACTCACGTTTGCTTTTTATTTTACCAGCAGGACTTTCTTCTCTCTCTCTCTCTCCTCTCCTCTCTCTGCTTCCTCTTACTCAGCAGTAGGCTGTCAAATATTTAAGAAATTAAATGAAATAAGCAGAGAGAGAAGAAGAAGACATCTTTTGTAATGAATATAAAGATGGTAACCCCTTTTTTAAAGTCTTAAATAGTTCTGTAAATGACATTAAATATGTATGTAATGGAGAGTCCAACTCTCTGCTCAAGGATAATAATGTTAATATACGCTTAAACACACACACACACACACAAACCACACTTAAAACATTTTCTTAATGTTAAATTATTGTGTGTTATTTATTGGTTTATTATGAGTTTTAAGTTGATTTTTAATTCAAATTTTTCAAGGCCAAAGACAATATTTATTTGAGGAAGAAAAAAAAATTTTTTTTTTTCAATATTTTTTCTTAATTTTTCAAAAATATTTTTCGAATGGATGAGGAAACTAAGATTTTTAATATTTGCCTCATAATCTATTCAGAGGCATTGAGCTATAGTGGCCATTAACGTTTAAAAGAAATTACCAGAAACAACATTTTTTCCAACATACAAGCAATACATCTTTGCATTTGGAATATCTAAAGTGGCTCCTTGTTTCATTGGAAGCCTTAAAGAAATTTCATGTAATTCCGACTGTGTTCCTTTAGAGTGGAAGCTGCATACGTCCTTCCCAGTAAGTTCTATTTCTACTTGCTTACAGCATTTGTTGGTGATTAGGATTATGGGCCTATATTGGCAAACACTACCACAGCATCTGAATATTAATTGTGGACACAAAATACAACATCTTGTTCGGTCTACTTCCAGTTTTTTTGGACATTTAATCGTTGACTGTGTATTGCATACAATATTACAAACATAAATCTTGCCATACATACATACACAAACATTGGTTACTACAACTCTTCGGTCAAGATTACGTCCTAGTTTCTCGTACCACTTATGTTGTGAGTGTGTTAGTTCTATACATAAGTGGTAGGGACCTACAGTTGAAAGTCGATTGCAAAAGACAGATTTCTTTGAGAAATTTTTCATGGCAATTTTATTTCGATTTTACAGTTTTTGCCAGAAATCTGCTGAAAGGAAGTCCCGCAAGAAATATTTTATTTTCATATTTCGTTTTGTTGGATATGGCTGACCTGGGGTTTAAACCGTGGCCTTACTGGACTACGGCGACATAGACATTCCCTAAGTGAAAATCGAAATTTTCCACTCATTTTGCTTTGTAGTCATCGTTGTGTCAGGTTCGAGTATGATCTGGTACATAGTGGGCATCATAGACTCGTCCCAAGTGACATCTTCTTCTTAGGGGTGTGACAACTACTAACCTGTGGCATATTGACACTCTAGGACATTATTGCGTTCTAGAACTTTTTTTTGGGCCCATATTTGCCATTGGCGTGAGTGGTGAACAAGCAACAGTTTATTAAAAAAATCGGCATTGAGGGGCTTGGTGTTCCTAATCAAATTCAATTCTTCATAACTCTGGCAGCATTGTGAATGTTCAGCACGCTATAATTCGTTTTGTCAAATAGAGGTTTCAAATGCAGATATAGAAATACGCCATAAAATCAATAGGATAGGGCCAGAAGATTGCAGTCAATGCAGGGAGGTCAACAACCGGTGCTGCATTAGTAACAGGTTACATCCGCGGTTTTTTAAATGAGTTCGAAATTCAGCATAGGATCGCAGCAGTGCCTACTACTTACTTGACTGGGCCCTTAACAATCCCGATTAACAGATTTCAGAACTGCCTAACACATCCATCCAGGCGCCCTACGCTATCTTCGGTCAGCACCCATTCGATGAACAGAGGGCTTCCCTTGATTTAGTTTTTCCAACGCAAGAAAGATTGTAAAACTCCGCATCAAAAAATACTCCTCTCGCTGAAGCATTTCCCTTAATTCGAATGAGCATGCCTAGCGCGCAGCTGGTGGTTTTATACACTGCAACAGACGTCCATCGGGTTGAGGTGCTCATAACAGGCTCACTTGTTGATCGGATGGCGGAAATTGAGCGGCTAACGCTCGCACGGGAACCGAAGATCTTACGTAGGGACTATTCCTCTCCGGATAATCTCAAGGCTGCTGCATAAGTGGCTTAATAGTGCCATAAAAGAAGCCCACAAGGGGGGGGAAGGGGGATTAGCGTCTTGTAGAGTATTGTTTGTCATACGAGAGAGGTCTCCATGCTTTTGAGACCATAGTAAGCATGCCGTCTGGCAAGAGTGATAGCTTTTGTGTTACCCAGTGAATACCCACAACACAGCTGCCCTCTATTTGTGCCAACAATAGGAAGGAAGAAAATCCTTCATCTTACAATGCAGTCGAAACAAATAATGTTTTCTGAAGGAAGCTTGCATGCAAATTCCTTAAACTCCTTTAAGAGGGAGAATCTTTAAGCTAATTTCTGTCATGTATTTTTGTAAATCAACTAAAGTATCGCTGCTGCTCTAAATCGCCTTGTTTTTCTTCAATTTATTTTCATTGAACACTTCATTGTGTTTTATCCGTTAGTAAGGCGAATATTGTGTTCATCACCGACCTTTAAAATCCGTTTAAAATTTCACTGTGGTCTACGGCATCGTTTTTTGTTTCTTCTAGTTTTGCAAATTATTTTGTTGTTTGTTGTTGTTGTTGTTGTTTTTGTTGTGAATAGAACTTTAAATTTGTTTTTCAACGGCCACATTTTAAATTTAAATTTGATTGATTTTTTTTTTTTTTTTAAACAAATTTCTTGAGTTTTCAATCGTAAAACAGGCTATGTAATACGTATGAAGTGTATGGAAACTGGGAAAATATTATTGAAAGCAATCTACTCAACGACCGTACACATTCAGCAGAATTATCAAGCGTTGGATAGGAGAAAAAAAAATTGAAAAAACCATTTCTGAATGAAAACAAATTTTTTTTTTTTTTAAAAACATTTTAAGTGGCGGCAACAAAAAAAAAAAAAAAATCATTTGATTGCTGGTGGTGGTAATGGGCGGAGAGATAAAAGAAAAATAAAAAATCATTGAAATAAAGTTAATGGCAGTGGAATAGAATGGAAATACAAGAGATTATAAATTATCAGTGTTGTATGCATGGCACAGTGGTATGGTGTTTGTTATGGTTGCGAGGGTGGTAATAAGGGAAATCTACGCACCCAAGAGGTAGTTTCGTGTAGTTATTAGAACACTTCATGCAACGATGTTCTAAGAGCTAGAATGGAGAGGCTTTATTGCCCAATTCCATCAGTCCTTTTGCAAAGTCCAAGTCTCTCGTGACTCCCTTTGGAGGGCATAAAACGATTTAACGAACATTGTAGAAAGACAGACAGTACCAGTTTTTAAAGAAGATTGCCGAACTCATCCTTACCATTGCTTCTAATGCAACAACACAATTCATTTTCGTTATGGAATTTAAAATACTTTTGTTGTGTTTACCTTGCTATTATTTTGTTGTTGTTTAAAGCAGTTTCTGTATTCAATTAGATTGAACAAGTTTATGCAGAAGTTTTCACCCGATGCTGCTTGCTGGTTGTCAGCTGTGTGGTCTCTGCCAACAATGATGACCATAGAGGTCCCATTCATTGGATTTTCCACCATTCTTGCCGGCACTATTAGGAAAAACTTACTATATTTCGTCGTCGTTCATTGATTTATTTCTTTTTTTTTTTTTTGCTTTAAGTAATGACTTCAAGTCTGAGGTCCAGAGTCATCCTTCCTTGTCAGCATTTCGGAATGTGCAACATTCTTCTACTCGAGCATCTAAACTTTGAAATGTTTGATCTCCTTCCTTCACAGTACTTTGGTTGTCCCACATTTTTTTTAGGCAAGCATCATCTTAATCCTGGAAATGATTGGTCAGTCGATTCAAGTTGAATTATTAAACGTTCCAGGAGCTTAAAGAAAAGTCAAGCGTACTGATGTTAAGAGTGATAATTTTCAAAAATTTTTATCCCGTTCTTTCTCCTCCTTCTTTATATATTGTGAATTGAAATTTTTTATCCAGATTCAGTCTACTTTTCACTATTTTATAAAGTTTTGACGTCTAATCCTTCCGCTAATAGTCACCCAACAGACCCCTAACTGCCAGAGAGGTAAACGAAATGTCTTAGCAGGATCAGACAGTTCTGCCGCAATACCCAATACAACACCACAATACTCAATATTATACGTTGCTTGTAGACAATGCCAGGTGGCAACTCTGTGATTCCAGAAGTTGCTACAGCTGAGAAAAAATACTTATTAATGAAACGGAAAGAAGGAAAGAAACAGAAAAAAATGGTTATCGATTAAGAAAATGGAGTTGCTTAATGAATTTACACTTCTTCAGCACTTGTTTATAGGTTTAAATAATCACTTGATTCATGAATGGTTAAATGGCCAGTGCATCCTAGAATCAGCCTAGAGGTTAGTGATAGTTGATCAGAAGGCCTTGTTTTTTATATAACGATGTGCTTATATGTGTGCTTCTGTAATTGCATGACTAGATGAAGAAATGTTTTCTTTTGAAGTGATAAGTACTCACTTAGGAGTCTAAAGAAATCCTTATTTACCTTGAGAAAGTTGTCAAGCTTATGCATTTGATAGTTGTTTAGGACGGATTATTTGTGTTGGATCAGTCAACTCCTAACATTGCCCTAAGCTCGACATATTCCGGCTCTTTAACCTTTTGCGTTGGAGATTTAAGATGTTTTTTCTGTGTAATACTTACTTGTAGAGGTCGCTGTAGTTCTAGTAGTAGTAGGCATGAGGTCTGGGGGGTTCCAAAATCCCAATTCAAACGTTTCAACCCAAAATGAAATTAATGACAGCAATATTTCCGATCAGCGACTTTTTTCTCCCAATAGATTCCCTGCCAAAAATTCTGAGCGTAAATATAAATTGCAATGAAAAGTTTCGTTCAAAATTTGCCATTCGGTAATCAACTTTGAAGCTACAGTCCTGCCTTCTAATGTATAAAATTAAGAAAAAAAACAACATAAGTGGTATGGGAAGAACTAGGTTGTAATCCTGTAGTAAGTGTTTATTTTCTTTTAACAGTTATGAAGCTCTTTTTTCGAAGTCTCCACAGGAAAATTGTTCTCTCAATTGGCTCTTAATTCGATTTTTGATCGCTTTCCATTTGACTTTTAATACCATTTTGAATCGCTTTTACCATGAGCTGTTACTCGATCATTGGCAAATGTCAAGAGTATATCTGACTCACTACCATCCTATTGTTGAGTTTAAGTGTAGCGTTGAAAACTTGTTAATCAATGCCTTAGTAATGCATAATGGCATTGGCAATTCTAAGGCAATTAAATCAATTTAAAATTATTCAACTGTGAATTAATGATTTTTTTTTAATTTTTTTTTATTTGTTTTTTTTAATTTAATTGTTTCATTTGATTATTATTATTATTATGTATTAAATATTTCTTATTAATTATTGATGATTATTAACTTGCCATTATTTGCTGTCTTTCCTTGTGTTTAATTTTATTGAAAAAAAAAAGAAAAGATTTAATTACCAATACGACAAATGCAAATTGCAATGGCAACAGTCAATCGGCAATAATAATATTAAATGTAATAGGAGGGCAATAAACTAAATAAATTAAATGCAATTAAAAATCTCTTTCTCTCTCTTCTCTCTCTCTCTCTCTCTCTCTCTTCTTTTAATCTCCTTTCTTCTCATTCTCCTCCTATTTGAACATTGAATGGCTCCTAACTGTCTGTCTGCTGTCATTTGCTCAACACTGAATTTATTCAGTGTTTCTCTTATAGCACGACTAAGCCTTCTTTTCGCTCTGAGGCCTCATTGTTTACTGCAACGAATAAAATTAAATATTAAAAAACAAAGAGAATATTAAGTAAATACTTCACACCACATTTTTTCATAATTTTTGTATTTAAATAAAATATTTCTCATAATTATTGCAAAACATTAAACAAATTCATGGATTTGTTATGATTTTTATAAATTACGCCACAATTGTTGTAATCGGACGAAGAGTTGCAGAAATGCTACGCTTGGAAACGACATGTGGGGCCTCTAGATTTTGCATTGAAAAATTTTCTCAAGATGAGGGGTTTTTCTTGGATAAATTTGGAGATAACGCGTGCATTGCATTGAAAAAAAGCAATATGAGTTTCGGTTATTTGAGAAGGAATATTTGACTAGGCTATCACTACTTTTCACTATTGACACCTATGATTAGTAATCCCTTTTGGCATGAATTTTAGAGTGAGTGTCCACGACACATATTTTCAATAGGCCGTAGCCACATGCCACATGCACACGACTCATGCAACCATTGGATAACTCTGCAGGTAGCAATTTGAAAGCACGGTTATCTTAAGTGGAGGCTCATGTTTATGCGACCTTATTCAGACTTTTTAATTGTGGAGCTTTTTCCTGGTCACAGTTGTAATGCGAATAAGCCACACATCACAGCCCACACACTACAACGCTCAACATAACTCAAGAGTCATGGAAACTGTCCAGAGCCTTGGAAAATCGGACACTTTGTATGCGCTCCACCCAAAGAATATAAAATCCATACATACACACATGATTGCTCATTACAACTCTTTTAGTCCAGCATACAACCTACGTTTCTCTCAGCATCTATGTTCCCGGTGTTAATCTTATATTTGAGGCGGGCGGATCTGCAATGTAAGCACGGACTCCGAATGACAGATTTTGAGAAATTTTTCATGGCATTTTGCCCAGAAATAATGCTGAAAGAAAAGTCGCCAAGAAATATGTTTCATATTTCGTGTTGTTGAGATGTCTGGATCGGCTTTGAAATGTGGCCGTCATTCTATAAGCCAATACACTACCGATTGGACTACGCGCAACTTCGGATATTTCCACACGTACATTGTTTTTATTTAAATTTAAAAATAAAAGAGCCACTTAAAAAGGACCTAAACTACTTACTTTTTATCAGAGAGAGAGAAGAGAGCAAATGACGCCAACTTTGCAGTGCGTAATATGTGTTTGAGTAGGATTTCAAGAGGATTTTACACTCAAAAGGATTTTACACTCCAGGATAATAGAAAGAATAGGATTTGGTCTACGTAGTATAATCCAGTGAACCACCAGTTTATCGATATATTGTAACTCAGAAATCAAAGTTCTTGAAACATCTTGTATTGCAACCTGCTGACAGGAATGTTGTCCCATCCTTAATACAAATACAAAGCCGGTTGAAATCTTTTAAAATATCCTATCATAGGCCTCCCGTATAATTCCACGTAAAATTTGGTCATTTATTGAGTAAGCCGTTGGTTGACTACTTTCTTAACAGTTGTGTGAATCCTCTTTGTAGTTTTCTCAAATACCTCAGCAAATGTAAAGAATGCTGTCGTAAGACGAGGCTCTTCTTGTAAGCATTAATTTATGTTGAACTCAAGTTCCTTGTAATGAAGTGTGGCCTGATGGTGGAGCTGAACGAATAAGGTAGGTCAAGTGTGGCGTACAGAAATCGGGCAATTTCACATGAAAGTTGTGTTCTACTAGTGCGGAACTGAGAATTTAATTTTTCGTAATCCATGATGATATTTTAAGAGAATTGATTCTACAACTTAAACACAATTCAGTGACTTTTTAGACAATATGGCCATGTAACTCCTATTAACTAAGAAAATTATATTCAAAACATTCCGTACTACGTGTGAGACGTAAAAAATATTTCCTTTAAGTATTCTTGATGGCATTTTTTTTAAAAGATTTTCACTTTCTTTTTGTTATTTTATAATCACGGATTAGTTTCTTTATATAAACCATAAGTCTCTTTGCATTAAACTCTTAAAAAAACACTTTAAGTGGACATCTCCCCCTAGTTTCCAAATGCAAATTCCAAAACGTCTTGTTGTTTCACATTTCAATTTTCGTTTTGTTGTCGTTTCTTTAATACCTTCTATGAAGAACTAAAGCCTTTATTTAAAATGCATTGAGTGAGTGAGTTTTTATTACCCCACCCAACCATGACCACTACCACCTACCATCATTCATGTCGTATGATTAATATTTTATTTGTGATGTAACACTCTTACGCCCGACGTGCACTTGATTAAGCTCTCTTCCATAGCCGATGTATGTTTAATGTTTGCTATGGCCTTTTGTACACTACACATGCAGCTCACATCCAGTCAGTTGATTCGTACATTTATTGTGTGGTTTCTTTTTTGTTCTCTCTCTCCCTCTCCTCTTGCCACTCTCTTTTTTTATTCATTTAAATTTCAAATTTCTTCTTTCCTCTTTGTATGTGTGTGTGTTTCTCCCCACTCTACCCGACTCTCTCTTTTTTCGTTTCAATTTTAATATTTAAGTACAACAAAATGCTTATTTGTGTTTGTGTGAAGTGTGTTTGAATTAATTAATTAATTTTTATAGAAAAAAAAAGAAATAAATCAAAACCAAAACGTTTTTCCTTTTGTCAAGCAATAAAAACAATAACAACAACAACTACATCAACTAATATTTTATTGTTCAAATATTGTTTGAACATCATTGTTGTTGTTGCTTTTGTGTTGTATTAACAAATTATAGAGCAACCCACTACACGTATGTATGTTATGCTTAATGAGTATCACGTTATTAATTTATTTTAATTAAAAAACTATTTCTCTGTATCGCGTTCTCCTCGTCCTCTCCTCTCTCTCTTTCTCTCTCCTACCCTCTCCATAATCAAGTTGCTCATTGATCGTGTGCCGGTTTGTGTTTTTCATATTGGAAATTCATTCATTCATTCATGTATTCATTCACTCATTCAATCAAATCAGTCGATCAATCAAACATGTTGATGGATGACATGGCAATGGCTTGGCCATGCCATGGCTTAAAAATATAGTTTTTGGTAAGATTTTAAGGAATTTGAAACCACCAAATACTTGAGCACTGATGCAATTATCGAGTAAGGCCTCTGGCACTACATAGAGGGGGGAATATTTTAAGCAGATTTTTTTTGTTTGAAAGGAGTGGAAGACATTACAATTATAAACAAGGAATAGTTGTCAAGCCTTTCAAGGCCAATATTGGAATGCGAAAATTTGAAAATATTTTGAATATTTGACAAAGCGAAGC
>QOCX01002187.1:5628-24262 GCA_005959815.1 Sarcophaga bullata | reverse complement strand
GGAGTCCCGCGGTAACATCAAAGGAATAACGAAATATGAAAAAAATATTTCTTCGGGCGACTTGGCTCGCAGATATCTTGGCCGCAGACAAACTTGAGAGCTAAATAAAGATGCCATGAAAAGTTGTCGTCCAAAAGAAATCTCGTCGTTCGGGGCGACTTTAAGACTGTATGTCCCGCCGCTCATGTATAAAGATCTAGGCACACAGATATGTGGTGTGGAGAAGCTAGGCCTAGTCCTGAGCTTGAAGGTGCGTGTTAATGGCATCATATATGTTTATGATATGTAAACAACGCATAACCTGGTAGCTGTGAGAGTCGTGAGTCGCTGACTTAAAGGGTTGTGAACCCAAATTAGTGTACTGCTATGCGCTAAGGTAAGGTTCGCGAAGAGATATTGTTCGCTAAGGCAGTCCACTGCGCAGCGAGCTGAAGTTTCTCGTTTGTTTGGTTGACGAGACCACACAAAGTCCTTTCCACAAAGAAAAAAGTCTTTTATCAAGCCCAACATCCTTACGGTAATAGCTGAGATGATTAAATCCCATAACTTTGTCAAAAGAACAAGAGAACGAAACAAGACCGGGACAGGAATCAAAGCTAACAATGGTCACGAAATCCAATAGAAAAGAAGAAGAAAAATATTCGTATTGAGTTGAAAGTGTTGATTTAACCACCGCCCGGTAATGAATTGTTGCCAGCTGTCGAAATTCAGTTTTAAAACAAATTTGTTGCTTGTTGGTATGATGTTCGGCCTGCTTACTGGTTGCATAGCTAACAGTCTTTTAAAAATGACCATATCGAACCACAACAAAAAGGAAATGATATGAGTTAGAAAATCGTTAAAAAACAATAACCAAAACGAGAGAAAAAAATTCCATTAAACTGTGTCAAGCTATTTATTCATAAGCACACAACACAAAACAACAACAGCAACAAATGACAGCAACAAGCAACCACATTGGCAGCCACAAAGAACAACAATAATAACAAAAACGAAAAGTAAACAGATTACATGGACGAAAGACAAATGGTTTTAAAGGATCACAGTAATCATAGATGAATCACTCATATTAGCATGTCACAGGAAGAAGTTATAATTTTTTTTTGCGCTTGGGAAGGGGATGGGTTAGAAGATTGAAGATGAAAAGTGAAAATATAGATGAAGGGTTGCTTTACTTGAAGAAGTTAGTTAAAATTATCTTTGTTCACGTGGTTGTTGTTTTAATTGTTTTTTTGTTTAAATAAGTTTGTAAGTTTTGTGGAAAGCAATTGGGAATTGCTAAGGTGTCTCTGTAAATTGTTACAGAGTTTGGTTAATGATGTTAAAGGATAGAAACTTCAGATTAAAGATAAAGGCAACGGACAAGGAGTGGCTGTGCGTATTAACTGGGAACGTGGTTTTTACCGTCGACTTTGTAGGCCAGGCAAGTAGGTTCTCGTAGTTGCACAAAAATGTTTAAATCGTTAAGACACGAAGTTTTATAGGGAAAGAAATTAGCCGTGAACTGACAAATGCACTTCAGCGCCTTCCTATGTTAAGAGAGTTGCAAAAAAGATTTGAGGTCCATCTCGGTTGAAGGGACCTAAGCAACAGCTTCAAATTGGGCTTACAGTCTACCGCGAAGGTTCGTTCAGCCGCGTTAGCTTAGGCCTTTAAGAATGACTTAGGGGGGATTCGTGCAGTTTTATCCATTAAGCTTTAACTTTTTGAGTATTGTTCATAACCAAGCAGGCTGCTAGAATTCCTCAATGTCTTTAGCCACTTTCAGTAACCTGGGTTCTTCTACAAGGATGTTGTTAAATTTTACTGAATGGGATCTACAATTGATTTGGATGCCTTCATCTACATAACGAGTTCCAATTGGGCGCAAACAATTTTAGCCGCGCTGGCATTCAATGAGCCCTAGGGATGATACGTAAATAAGGGATAAAGAAACAGACTTTAACGCTAAATTGATTCCATTTAACATTCGAAAACCATTGTTGTGCACCTCACATGTTAGTTTAGGTTAGACTTGAGGACGCATACTGCCATCATGTTAAATATTGAACAGAGAGTTAAAGTCGTTGAAAAATCCCCGAGTTTAGACATCATTCGATGAGAACAGTCCGTAGTCTTGTGGTAGTTGTGTATGGTTTATTAGACATGAGCCACGGTTCAAACCCCAGGTAAGACATCTCGGTACAAAATACGGGTTCATGAAAACAATATTTCTTTCGGCGACTTCCTCCGCAACAGATTTATGCCAAACACTCTGGGTGTAAATACAATTGCGATGAAAAAATTTCTCAAAAAGTCGCGTTCCGAAGTTACGACTTTAAGTTGTAGGTCCTGAAACTATGATTGAAATGTTACCACCGACAACAGTTTTCAACTCGTTTTGCAACGTAGTCCGCTGACAGCCATCCCATATTCGATATACTCGAAACAACCTGGCAGCACGCGTAAGCCGATAAGCAATACCCAATGGATAGCCCTGTATCTCTGGAGTTTAGCCAACCATCACCAGAATTATTTCTTTCAATATTCCCAACACTGGCTTTTAGGTGATGAGCTGACGTGACTGATAAGAAACGCCACGCAGTGGCGGTCCAGCGGCGATACCCGATGAACCCCAATAAAGGAATCAGAACGAATCAGTCCAAGACTCCGTCATACGAAAGATCAGATTTACGAACAGAACTTACCAATGTGATTCAGGAGCACAGACTCGTTGACTGAAACCAGCAAAGATGTTGGCTGATACACAAAAGACAGAACCGAGAGTCAGGGTACAACGAGCTCTGGTGTACGACATGGTCGTTTACACCAGACTGATCCACATTCTGATTTCAATACAGCTTGTGGGAACTGCATCAACGAAGACCGCACTGTAGGAGTGTCTGCATGGTGAGTGAGGGGGCTGCACAGCTTGTGTGCTCAAAATGCCTTGTTAATAGAAAACTGGCTTGGAGACGACATGCTAGCAGAAGATCGATCATGCAAGTGTATGCATAAGATACTTAGCGTCCATTAACAACCCCTTCAGTCGAGGGATTGACGATCTGGATACGGCTCGAAGGCAGAGCAGTGTATGTTCGGGTTGCTAATTTTAAGACTGATGACGTGAAGGATGAGCTAGCAGTTCGAAGTCGAGTCAGAAGACAGAAACGTTTTTGTTGCTTAATCTCAGAGGTGTGGTGTTGCTACGAACTGCTGGAGAGTAACCACCGGTGAAAGTATTTGGTCCTAGTGTGTGATCGTTTGTGCAAGGATGTCGGCGCGTGTGAGCGAGCGGCGGGCGCGCGCTGGGCTGATAAACCAGTGGCCTGAAGCCTGGCGGGAGTGAAGCGAACACGTCCGCGTAGCACTATTCGCAGAGAGTTGATTTGTGTAAGGACTGTTGTAGTGTCGTGAATGGTCTAGACAAGGATCGTCTATTCCGAGAGTTTGTCGTAACCGCTAACCGGTAGCTGGTTACCGTATTTACGTGTATTCTGAGATTTTGGTGTGATTATTCTTCGTATAAGGGCGGCGGTGGCACAGGCTGAGAGGAGTGTTAATGCGACTGTAAAGAGTTGCCCTTTGGAGGATCACGCGTCAGAGGTTGTGAGGGCGGGATCCTAGGTACGTGTTGTGTTACACTGGCGGTTTACGCGCTAAAGAAAAGAATTGGTGTCTTTCGTCGCGGGCATGTGGTGAACGAGGCGTATGAATGGGTCGTGTGGCCGTGACAGAGCCACTTACCGAAAACGCGCGGGGAATCAGTCGTGTGTTCGAGGGTTGGATGGTCGTGGCGTTAATTTCAGTGCTGTGGTCAACACACGAACAATCTGTGTATGCCAAAGAGAGACAAAAAGAGCGAAAACCCGAAAAAGAGACCTCGGGTCTATGAGAATTTAGAACAGAGAATTTTTGAGGAGACAATTAACCACAAAATGCATGTAGCAGACCAACACACAGACATACACACATACACCAGTAGACATATGGAAACTCGAGTGGCAATAACATAAACTAATTATCAGTTAAATGCGGCGCTACAGAACACGATAGCACAATGAGGAATCAAAGGAGAAAAGTGAGATGTGTAGGCGACCTGATAGTATTACGAGAGTATATGGAATGTTTAAATCCGACAAGGCGGATGTGAGTGCCGGTGGTGTTGCGGCGTGTCAGTTTCTGCATTACTAACTCGTGTTTGATGATTTATGACATCCGCTGTATCAACTTTCGTGTTCAGATTAGTCGGTATGTTGTGTGACGAGTAAAAAGATCACGTTTTGTGTGGGTTGGAAAAGCGCCGTAGAAGAAAAAAACCGAGACGTTAGCAGTGTGTAAGCACAGAATCAGTAGTCAGGGCCATGTTGGTGTGGAGATGCGGTATGCTATTCAGGTTGCGATATCTGTCGTAATGTGATGGACTAGAACGGAAATGCAGTACAGTAGGGAAGAAGGAAATGAGACGTAAGCAGAAGGCAGTGCGCTGTGATAAATACTTGCTAGGCCTTTGTGATTGCGCCTGAAGCTTATGTTTCGACTGGCGCATATTCCAGGTAACTAGCGCGCCGCGCGGCGGGGCCGTTGTGGTGCGGGTTATTAGACTGTCGACGGCAGCTGTCTCTAGAAGCCCCAGGACCTCCGGAAAATGAGCGAACACACAAAAAAATATTCCCTTCAAGCGACTCTTTCCCCAGTAGGTATTTCTGGCTACAAACTCTGACAAAGCTAATATAACTACGGTTGAGCGCGATGCGATATATGCATACCGACTTAAGAACCCTGAAGTGAGTTGTTGGACCCTGATTCGAACCCTGGCCTTTCGTCTAATAAGCCAACACACTACCTACTAGACTACGGCGACTTCCTTATGTTGTTTAGTGTGTCAGTTTTATACATGAGTGGCTAGACCTCATGAGTATCTGGACCTACAGTTTAAAGTCGACTACTAACGACAGATTTTTGAGCAACATTTTCATGGCATTTTTGTTCTATGCTCAGAGTTTTTGCTGGAAATCTGCTGAGAGGATGTTGTCGAAGGAATATCTGACCTGGGGTTTGAGCATCTAATAAGCCATCATTGTATCCACTAGACTACGGAGACATCACATATACCACAGTGCTCTATACAATTTATGGAATAGGTTTCTGATCTGCGTTGAACAGAATTCTTTCTGGGATAGACTTTAAACTCCCTAACAAGAAACTGATAGTATCAGAATCTTTTCTAGAAAAGGAGATGCTTGAAAAAGTGTACACAATGAATTAAAAGAAGAATATAGGCACGGAGTCTTCGCAAAATAATTGCATCATGCATCAGACATTCCAGGAGCAGCCTAAGGTTACTAACTGCACTTTAACCAGACGCTGTAGAATTAAACAGCACTCGTTCAGAATGAGCATTACCTTCAGCCCAACATGTATGGTAATGTGATAATGACGAGTATGTTGAAAATATTCTGGCTAAATACCACCGGGTGGCGGCGACAATATGAAATCACACAAGCAATCTTACGTCGTCGGATTTGTCGCATACGAAGACCCCAGAAGAATTTTACCAGAAACTAAATCGACTGGCACGGCAAGCGCAAGTAAAAGAAAAGAGAAACCCAGATACAGTCAGTAATCTGTACACACTTTTAGGAACTGTGAATCATTAATTAACCGCCGAAGGAAGCACTTGAATTCGCCGTAGTCTCGTAGGGAATGTGTTGGCTTATTAGACGTGATACCACGGTTCAAACCCCAGGTCAGAAGACATCACCAACAAAATAAAATACGAAACAATATTTCCTCAGTGACTTCCTCTCAGCAGATTTCGGACAAACACCCTGTGAGTAAATAAAATTGCCATGAAAAGTTGCCCAAAAATCTGTCATTCGGAGTCGACCTTAAACTGTAGGCTGCGCCACTCGTGTAAAAACCGTGCCGAAAAATTTGTAGAGACTGGCATCGGACAATCAATGTAAAGCGTACTAAACCATTGCTTTTCCTTCCTTTTAAGTACTAAAGGAATATATTTTGAGCATTGTCAACACTGTTTGGTACTTTGGCTGTGTACTTTGGTACTTTTTAAAAACCAATCGTAGTCCTTGTAATAAAATACAATAACAGATGAGAAGGCACAACAAATATACCTTGCCAGGCAACTGCCAATTGAATGAAATTTAACACACACACACACACACACTGATAATTGGCCTCACAATTTCTAAACAGTTACTAACAGTCATTAAAGAAAATGGCCCAATAGTATACACACACACACACACACACACAAATACTGAAATACTGAAATAAATTGCATCGATAAACAATAGAAATAATATTTGTTCTGTTGACATTTAAAATTGTTTGAATGACAAACAAATACAACAACAAATAGCCAAACTATAGACTGGCATATATTTACACAACAACGACATGAATATAGGACGACATTCAATATTACAACACGATAAAGACAATTGCTTATGTGTGCTGCAATAGAAGAAATGAAAATGAAAGCATTTTTGTTTGTTTTTTTTTTTGTTTGTTCTGTTGGCCATGGTTAAATAAAATATTAAAGACAAGACCATACTAAAGACCATAAAAAGTTAAGTCTTAATACCAATACTTTAGGGACCAAAAAAAGCGGGAGAGAGAGAGAGAGAGAGAGAGAGACAGGATAATTATTTTGTAATTGTATTGCACAAAAGAAAATAGTAGTGGAGGTGACTATTGTAATTTGTGCTAAACGCTGCGTGGTTAATTCTTTACACATTTTTATGAAACATAGACATGCACTGTCATGCTCAGCCATATTGATAAAGATAATTGTTGGACATTTTTTATGATTGTAAATGACCTTGCGTGTCTATAAATTTACGTTTTTAATGTCCATATTACGGGCACTAAGTTAGTCAAGTGACTAAAAGCTAAGATAAAATATTAATAGGGTATGGGAGGCGTTCGATGTTATTTTTTTTTCCAAAAGCTAGGATTATTTAAGCAGCTGCTAACATTAATTTTGCGGCTACGAACCAGAAAATACACGTGGTCGATCCCAAGGATAGTTAATTTGACAACAAAACTTAGTTAATTGATCATTGTAACCTTTAAATGAGGACTACCATCTAGCTTCTCACACTACCCATGTTAAGCGTGTTAATTCGAGCCATGAATGGTGAGACCTACAGTTTATAGTCGACTCCGAACAACAGAGTTTATTCTTCTTAAAAGAAGAAATCCCATAAATCAAGTACTCTCCAAAGGAAACCAACCCGATTATATAAATAAACGCCTACTATTGCGGTCTTGATCTTTATATCAGAGTGTTCAGTCAATGATGTCAGAAAGTGAGAGGTTAAAATCTGCCGTCTTTTCATGACAACAGCTGGCCACTGATACATGAGAAACAAGACAGACCAATAAAACTAGACACTGATACATAAGAGACATGAAAGTTAGACCAACTGTTCCTGCAAAAGATATTTACCGGAATCCCAAGTCTCTCGTGGAGCCTGCAAAAAAAAGAGCGCGGCCTGCGAGAGTCGCTAGTATGCGATGGATGACTATAAGATTTCTTACAGAGCCTAGCAATACTCCTCGTACTCTCCTACAGCCGCTGAAATCTAGTTTTGTTATAGAACGCGTGGATAATAACAGAGGCAATTTGCCCTATAACATGTCAGATATTATGACCTTTGAATCGGCCCTGGCCAAGCTCATCAATAATACAATTTGCCCATGATTTGATTGATGATCTCGGTGTTCACTGACAAGCATGGACGTTGAAACCATGTTCATTAGGGACATAATGGCAGCCTAATTGTCCGAGATTGTCAGGGAAACTACCGCAGATGTCTGGCAGCCCATAAATAAGTTTCATCAGAATACTTAACAAGCATACCACCAGTTCACCCGTAGAAGAATAGAGAAACTCTTCGAAGATTTGTTTGCTTGTAAGCTGGTCCATTGAAATAGTGAATCCAGGAACGGATTCTTATCATTGTGAAACAAAACTTTCCATTTTCGTAATGCCATCACACAAATTCTGTAACAAGTGAAGATAGTCAGTCTTTGTAATCGCAGTAGTCTGGTAGGTAGTGTGTTGGCTTATTAGACGTGATGCCACGATTCAAACTCAACAACAAAATGGAATTTGAATATTTTTTTGGAGACTTATTCTCAGCAGATTTGTGGCAAAAACCCTGAGAGTAAGTAAAAGTGCCATGAAAAATTTCTCAAAAGTCTGTTGTTCGGAGTTTACTTTAAAGTGTAGGTCTCACCACTCATTACGCACACAATTACGCACACAACATGGGTGAGAACGCAATCCTGACTTAAGGGTTGTATGTATGTGTATGTAGTTCTCGTAAAAAAGCCCACTATGCCTTTACGGAAGATATTATTCTCACGGCCCTTATACAAGCTAATCTTTATCAAATTCGCTCATTTTCTGTTTCTCAGAATCAGCTGCAAAGTTGTAAACCCCATAACTTATTCATGTCTTGTTGTGATCTTGCCTGCCGATGGAATTGCCTACACATTATTTGAACACATTCTCACAAATTAATCAGCAGATATCGACGTTTCTTTACATCGTTTGTGAATTGGTAGAAGAGACTAAATTTTATTGCATTGAAGGAATGCCAAATAATCTATTGAAACAATGTTTGAAAGGCCTATCATTTCAACTAGCTCGTGATTATTCGATTATTCGATTAGTTATTATTTTGTGAATCTTCTTAAACATTTGTTATGTGTTGTCAAGTCCGGTTGCCTACCGTAAACCTGCAACCATGGCCTTGAAACAGCTTGTCTATTGAAACAATTTCCGTAAGCCCTATCATTTCACCTAGTTCGAGCTTTTAGCCGATTATTCGATTCGTTTTTATTTGTGTATCTTCTTAAGCGTTTCTCATGTCTTGTCAAGTCCTACTGCCTCACGTAAACCTGCAATTATAGATCACTCAGGAGCCTTGAAACATCCTAAGCAGAGGAAACAACCTGTGATAAAACAAGTTCACAGTTACTGCCACCTTTTTAGTCGGTCTTTAGCTTATGCTTCCAGTTTTTGTTGAGATGTCCTGTGATCTGTCTTCTGCACAAGACCGAACAAGTCAGGGTACAATATGCTCAAATCTTGCCCAAGTTAGGGTTCCACCAGCTTTCACTTTTATTTTGCTAACACAGGTTATGGAAAATCTTTTTTCTTTTTCTTTCAAAAATTTGTCCTTGAATTTAATATAAAAAAAAGAAGAAGAAGAAAAAGCAAAACATGCATTATATGACGCCGATGATATTCTTTCAAGATTTTTATTACAAAAAAAAAAAAAAGTTTTTTTTATGGCAATACGTTCTATTTTGTTCTTCTTCTTCTAACCATGCCTGGCATTTGTGGAATGAATGTCATCATGTAGCGCTTAAGAACAAATAAAATAATCAGGTTTCCCTTTACAAAGAAAATATGCTTTTGACATGTGGCACATGCACGTTGGTTGTATTGTAGCATTATATGGCAGATTTTTATGTTCTTTTCTTCTTCTACTTCTTCTTCTTCTGCTTCTTTTTTGTAATATTTTTTGTGCAAATAAGCATTATAAAGAAAAGGAACGGAAAGAAAAGAGTACACGCTCATAAATATGACTTCTTAAGGAAAAAAAAATTATTCGAAAGGCTTTAAAGCCCTCCCCCCCCCTTTTTTTTTTTGGTTGGCAACACAACACGCACACTGAAACCAGATTGTCAATAGCATTTAAAGTCTATGGCAGTAGGAGTCATAAAATATTTCTATTAAAAGCCGCCACGTTTATTAAGATTTTTTTTTATTTTTGCTGTTGTTGTTGTGTTTTTCCTAAAGGTTCCTAAAATTGTTATAATTTTATGACTTCTGCTTAGATAAGCAAAAAAAAAAAATATCTTCTTCTTGATATTGTAAGTTTTTGCGCTAAGCTCTTACAAAAATATGTTGTGGTCGAAATCTCTTCAAAAAATCTTTTTAATGTTTTTAACATTTCGCATGCTTTGTTGTTTTTGTTGTTGTTTTTTTTAATAAAATTTGTTGTTTTTTTTTATTGGTTTTTGCTTACCTTTGCCGAAGCCTTGATCCAAGCGAAAATTATCTTTGCCCTTTTGACCATCAACCAATTGACCTAAACCTTCAACATAACGTTCGTCCTCTTCATGGCCATCATAAGATTTATCGGATAAATCGATTTCCATGCCACGTTGTACGCCTTTTGGTATGCTGTACGATAAAATGCCCTCTGCAAAGAATAAAATTGAAAAGAAAAAAATGAACAGAAATTTGAAAAGAAATCGAAAGCATAAGATAAACAAAACCGAAGAACATTAAATTGTTTCTCAAATAATGGCTATGCGAGGTGTGGTCAAAAATTCTTTGGCTGTTTTTACTACTCATTAAAAAAAATAATCCAGTAGTTCCTGATAAATGTAAGGCACTTGTGCTAATGCTCTTTGAAATCCTGCTTTGATATCTGAGCACCTTTATTTAATTTAGTTAAGGGCTTTGCTAGTACGGCAGCCATTTCATTCATGCATGCCCACATAATTGGTCAGTACAACTCTTTAGTCAGGACTACAACCTAGTTTCTCACATCACCTATGTGGTGGGGCCTGTTGTTTAAAGTACACTCCAAGAGACAGAATTTTTTTTTATGAATTTTTTCAGGGCAATTTTATTTCCTCTCAGAGTTCTTACCAGAAATCTGCTCAGAAGCAGTCGATGAAGAAATATTTTTTATTTTGTTTTGTAGGGTTGTAATGGCATGTTATGTATGTATGACGATGTCTAACCAAGGGTTTGAACCGTAGCGTCACGACTAATGAGTCAAAGCACTACCTACTAAACTACGGCGACAAAAACACTTTAAAACTGCGTTCATCTGGCAATTTAGTTTTGAGATCCTGGTCTGGAGATTGGACAGAGGCATGGTTTTGGTAATCCAATTTGAAGCAGCGATGATGATTGTATTTGAACTAGAGTTGGGATTCTTCCTACGAAAACATGCTCGATTCACCAATGCTGGCGCTTACGCACAACACACAGCCCCTATATTTTTCAACCCTCAGTGTAACTGCTGTTAGTTTTTACTGTGCGAAGAGCTGCCTCTGCTTCTACAACTTTTCAAGTTCCAAACAACTTTCAAGTTCAGCCATATGCTGCCTGCACCTTCTTTACAATTTAAAAAACTAACATCTCTGGGTTAATCTGAAATCGAATATTCAGGCTTATCAAAATCAGGCATAACACAAAATGTTGCGCATCTCCATTCTTGCCTACTTAGTTCGGTTCTGTCCAAATCTGTACAAAAGTTGTTGGCTCTTGCTTGCATGACTGGAAACTGTATCGACTGCGATAGTATGCGGAACTTGTGAAATTGCAAGGAGCTTCATTAAACCGTATAGTTTGCTAAAAGCGCTTGATAACATCCATTGCGATAGAATACAGAACATATCGAAGTGCTTGGAAATCTTTAAGGCCGAATATTTTGTTAGAGACGCTTGATGACGTATATCGACGTAACACTCGAATAATCGCTGCGATACGCAAAGACAACTGGACGGTTTTTCTCTACAGCCGATATAAGTTGGCCTCAGTATAAACATAAATGAGAATAAAGAGATGCGAATTAAGCTGAGATCATACAAGATGCTGAATATTCTTCATGTTCATGTTCGTCGTATGGAATTCGAATACTAAGGCAATATTTTTGCAGAATGGGGTGGAAATGTAAAGGAGAGTGGAATCTAAAATGAATTAAATGAATGAATGATGACTATAAATAGATGTAGTCGCCATATTCCATTAGGTAGTGTGTTGGCTTATTTGACGTCAGACATCCAACAAAATGGAATATAAAAAAATAGACCCCAGTTCGGGGTTATTGATCTCTTAATACAGTAAACAGTGAACCCAACTTAATTATTCTGGTATGTATACTCATACTATATTTTATTAACAATCAACGTGGTATAGTAGACTAGTAGGCAGTGTGTTCGCTTGATGTCGACTGTAGCTCTATCCACTCATGTATGAAACAACACACGCAAAATAAGTGCTGTGAGAATCTAGGTCTTGACTGAAGGGTTGTAATGACCAATTACGTATGTATGTAAGTAATAGTTGATATTCCTAAGTTTATTCAAAGTATTGTCCTCCTGAAGCCACGACGTTTTTCCCATTTTTTTTTAGCGATTTTGAGGTCAAGAATGAATCGAGTCCTTTTTCGATGCCCTATGTTAAAGTGTAGTTTAAAGAAACGATCACATATAGAGTTCGAACAAAGCAACATATATTCCCAGCCTCCGTTCTCTCTGTGTTTCGCTATAACGTTGACTTGTGTTTTTACGGGGGCTATACAAATACAACTAAGGTTGTCTGTAAACCGATGTCTAACTTAAAACTTTTGGGCCACTCTTAATCAATGGATCAAGGGATCGAACACATGCCCCGTTAGACATCTCAGTAAAGCACTATTTTAACTTCATTTATAATTTCTGGAAAATGTAACGCAGGTCTTGTCAGTTTGTATTCCTTTTTAAAAGGCATACTGAGGCCTAATTTGTACTTGTGTGTGAACCACTTTTTCGCTACTTATAAGTACTCATGAAATTTGGGTATGAGTGAGTCAAGGGTATTGAAAGTTAACGACTCTGATTCATACGTACTCACTACAACATTGTTGTACAAGTTGCAATGAGTATGCGTACAACGTTGATATCGAACTGATAACATTCGAAATATGTTTGATTCATACGCCTACTCATTCTGACTCATAAATGTAGAGCAATACTTATAATACTCATAAATGATTCGAGTGATTCGAATTAAAATTTACAGTCTTAATTATTGTTGCATTTACAACAAAAGAAAAAAAGACACACAAGCAAAAAACACAGAGCAGCAAACAGAGCAAACACACAACCTCCTAGTGAGTATTGCAGAGTTCGTATGCAATTCATACTTATTTTGTGATTCTGGTATATGTTGAGTCATGGAGAGTAGAAATCAAAAACATCATGCATAGTGTTAAGTATGAGTATGATGAGTACTTCAAACTTTGAATATTACGTAGTATGAGTACGGTACTAAAATAAGTATGAATGCGTATAAGTATCAGATGATTATGAGTATGATTCAAATCCGCTCTTCTTTTTGAATACTCATTGCTAATCTCTGGTGTGGATGTCAACACTAGTTCTTCTTGCTACCATTCGAAAGCATGTAGATGTCGGAACCACAAGAAGAGCGCATGATTACTTAAACCAACACTGTATTGCTATTGCTCAACGTATGAAAATTATTGCTACGACATTGTGTTACGTCCTTGTAATATTTAATTTTGTTTTCTTTTATTTTTTTGTTTTTTTATTTTTTTGTTTGCTTTTTTTAATGAATTTGTATTACTTTTGGCTATTTTGTATCAAATAGAGAGAAAACCAATATTTATTAGCATATTTTTAGCCTAATCTCCTGGTAAAAAAAATAGTTTTTTTTTCTTTTGTTTTAATTTACATACGTAAACTATAATTGATTATTCTACGTTATTGCTTTTGACACATTTAAACAAATTTCAAATTTTTTTTTCTCTTTTTTTGTTAGTGGTTTTTGTTTTTTGTTATTGTATATTAGTATTGTATTATTAATTTGCAAGAATATTTCATACATAGAAATTAATTATAAATATAATTAAACTAATAAAAAAATACCAAAAAAAAAAAAAAAAAGAAACCAAAATGACCACAAATTGTTGTATAAACTTGAGGCAAATATTTATGGACGAACGTGTATGTAAATATTTTATTTCCATTTAATCAAATTTAATTATACAACATCTATGCATGTATGCATGTATGCATGTGTGTATGTATGTATGTATTTGGAAAATTATTTCATAATAATAAAAATAATATGTTGCTTAATTATACAATTTAAAGGCTAAAGGAATATTAAATTTTAAAGAAAAATTTTAAGTAAACTTTAGGCAATATTGGGTAGAGGCATTGATGCTCATGGTTTAACACTATCATTGTATTGCCCTAAATCTACTTAGAGTATCACTATAATAATGTCTTCTTTACAAACTTCAGACAACTCCTTGCATGCAGCGGTGTTATCTTCGGCAATGAATCAAAGTCTTAAAGCTTTGACGTATGTCTTCTATTCTCAGCGTCATCATCATCACATAATTATTTAATATGATCCGCTTTCTAAAAAGTGCTCTTTGAGATTATTAAGACCCTGATTGCTGATTGATCTCACACCACTTGTGCTGTATCTGTTAATTCTGTCCATGAGTACTGGAACTTACAGTTAAAAGTCAATGCTGAACAACAGATTTTTTTGAGAAACTTTTCATGATAATTTTTGTTTTACATTCAGAGTTTTTGCCAGAAATCTGTTGAGAGAAAGTCGCCGTAGAAATATTTTCTCATTCATTTTGTCTGACTTGAGGCTTGAACCGAGGCCTCACATCTACCTACTGCCTAATAATTACTCTCCAAGAGTTTAGAGAGTCTCTAATTTAGTTTGAGAAGAATCTTTGTTTCCCTTTCTACTCGTCAAAGCTTTTCTTCTTGCAAGCTTAACTGCCTGCTTATTATCGTGCATTCTTTTATGACTTGTGACTCAGTAGAGAGATTCAGCTTTTCCCTACAGTCGTGTACTATTTTCAATTTAACACCACAAGATCCGACTGCTAATCTTGATAGTTCATCTACAACTGCGTTGCCTGTAAAGTCGCAATGACCACACATAAGCAATATCGTACACTAACAGACCAGATTTGATTTAAACTTTGCCTTCAGCACTGTCTTACCCTGCATAACTTATTACTCTCACACTCTTGGGTACACATTTTCAAACTACTTCTGTGTCTGGAAAACATAAAGAATTTATGCCTGAAAGCCACAACATTTGACTGGAAGTCTACGAGATTTTCTAAGATTGTCAATCCAGCCATTGTAGAGTGACTGTTCGATGTATCTCGCAGCCACACTCTTTACATATTCCTTAATAACCTGTAAGTGAAGGAGAACATCACTCTTAAGCTAAGCTTCTATTGGAACTTTTCATGCTAACAGGATCGTATCTCTATCTCTTCTTCATTTCTAACACTCAGTGATATCAACGAGGTGTACCATGCAAGGCATTTATAGGCGACAACCGATCTAAAACCATACATAATTGGCCATTACAACCCTTCAGTCAGGATTACGGCCTAGCTTCTCACACCACTTATGTTGTGTGTGTTAATTTCATACATGAGTGGCGGGACCTACAGTTTAAAGTCGACTCCGAAGTACAGATTTTTGAGAAACTTTTCATGGCATTTTTATTTACTCTCAGAGTTTTTGCCAGGAATCTGCTGAGAGGTAGACGCCGAAGAAATATTTTTATATTTTCGTTTTTGATGTCTGACCGGGGATTCGAAACATTGCCTTTCGTCTAAGGAGCCAACACACTACCTAGTAGACTATCGATCTAAAAACCAAGTCTTAAATCCACTGTGATGAGTACTTGATTGAAGGCTCTCAGTTCATACCAAAGTCCTGCACACTTATTAAGCTTTAAAACCTTTTTATATTCTCTCCTGAGTATGGTCTTCCATGATTACTTGCAGTCGAATATAACCTCCAAGTATTTCCCTTAGTCTAGTGGGTAGCCTCTCAGCTGAAACAACAGTTTTCTGACAAAAAACTCAGAGAGTAAATGAAATTACCATTAAAATAAATCAAACTCTCTTTCGGATACGAAATTAAACTCCGCTCAAGACTAAATAAAAATAAAACATTAGGGTTGTAATCCTGACTGAACGGCTGTAATGATTAATTATGCGAGTAGTTTCATCTTTCTCGGAACTCTTAAGGTCACACAATTAAGAAGTGGCGGGCTAAAATTTACCACCTCACACTGCATAGCGAGTAAGACCACTTGAATAGCTCAGGCTTGATGATGAATTAAGAAAATTAAGTTTATATTTGACTAAACCAACTGACGAAAGTAGATTCGATGTGGCATTCATTAATTCGCAAACTTTGGAAATGGGTTTGGGCTAGACTTTAAGAAGAATGGCAAAAAATATTCCCTGTTTACTATAAACAATGAGAATTTTTTGCCTATACCCAATACATGATCTTCTATAAATTTATTAAAGCCTACCTTAAGGCATTTCATTTAATTATAAATTGTAGTATAATTTTAGGTTTTGAAGTTGGTTTAAATCAATTTCATTATTTGACAAGAACACTCTCACTCTCTATTAATTTCAAGAAAAACTAATCGATTTCACATTGTATGGCAATGATGATGTATTAATAAAACAAATCGATGTTTATGAAGGCAATAAATTTTGTTGTTGTAATAAATATTACAAAAAAAAAAAGAAAAAAAAGAGAAAAGTTATAAGAAATTGATTGCGTAATAAAATATCGAATCAAGAAACAAGGTTAAACTATTTCATTTGCTGACGTATGTGAATGATAAATAAGCAGAAATTCTAAATCCATAATACAGTGCCGTAAAGGAATGAAAAGTAAATATGGAATCAAGTCAAGATCTTCTTAAAGGTATCGCAATTACTGGCTCTTATTTCTTGCATTGTCAACAAACAATTCCTTTATAAATCCCTGGACAAAGAAACCTTCAGCCAAACAAAAAAAAAAAAAAAAAAAAAAATGGCAGAAAATGTTAAAATTTTTATTTTTTGGTCAACTAACCATTTACCACAATTCAATATTTGTATGGAAAATGTTCAATAAAAAATATACATACACACACACACACACTCACACACATTCGCAATAAACGTAAACATATAATACGCGTTAGCAAACCAAATTTGCAATATTTTATATACGTACGACTATATATACACAACCTAACATATTTACATATATGTACACTTGCATACCAAGTTCATACATAGGTATGCTCTAGCATTTGTTTGAGCAATTGTCTATGTATTTGTATACGAACGAGGTTGCTTGAAAGTTTTAAAATTTCTGCTTATAATGCAGGGATAAGGGCAACCGTGCAGTTATATTTTCATACATGAAAACTAAGGACTTTTTGAGTTCCTAGTGAAGAAGCTAGGTCGTAACCTGATGTGAGGGTTATTAAGTCCCCAACAAACATATTTTTAACGTACGTCCTTTTCCAAGAAATTATTGATCATTCAAAGGTATGCCTTATATGGGATCCGGAGCATAGGACCACGTCCAGTACGGTGGTAGCAATATTCGGAATGTTACAGGGCATAGGTATTCCGATTATCTCCGTTAATTTGGATATTAACTACTTGTTTCACAGGGAAGCTCAATCTAGTTGGCAGCAGACAAGTACGCGCAATATTGCTAGACACCTATGACACTTATGAACACGAAGAGAACTGTTCCCTTACCTTCTGTCTTTAAATCAAAAAATCATTTTCTAGATGAATGGGTAGGTTAGTTTAGGTTAGGTTGTAGTGTTAGTTTTGATACCAAAAGCTCACTTGAGACCGCATAGAGGCCCGTTGTGATTTCATGGGCGCAGTAACCGTGCTGATCGAATTCCTTTGAATTCATAGAAGAAATTGGTAACCAAGGGAGCTGCACACTAGAAGCATGACTCCCCTAAGCTGGAAACCAGCCTGCAAGTTTTATGAACGAAGTCATATCCTTAATATCAATGAATAATAATAGCCTAAATCTGCAAGAGATAGGCATTGGCAAAGGAAACTGGAGAGCAGTTTCCTATTTTTCTGTAGACCCACAACCTCGACAGTCTTTCCGCAAGTTTTTCCAGAACACATGTTAGCGGGATAAGCTTTCAATCGAGTTTGCGTAGTTAGTTTTTACGTCTCCTATCCATCATAAGCCAAGTGAGTCTGGCAATTGAGCAGGATTTCTCATTTGTCCAGGATAGGTTGGCTAATGACCCATTGAACCGAAGTGAGTGGCATACTTAATAAAATTGGCGAGGGTTCCGCTTCCGGAAGTGTATCTGCTCTGGCAAGTTCATCAACCCTACAGTCACCTAGAATATCCCTGAGCCCGGGGACCCAAACAAGCGGGACTTTGAATTGCTCAGGGAGGCGACACTCGCTGGCTAGTTTGGCGTTGATCTTAACGCGGCTGAATGTGTACAAAACCACATAAGATCCAAAAGAGTCCAATACATTCTAAAAAATCATTGTTTTGTATCTATTGTGATCAGATGGCTTCAACAGTCCATATTTCTATGAGAACTTCTATGATTATGAACATCTTTTGGCCTATATTGGATAAGCTAGACACTAACGAGATTTTTTGTGAATTCTGCTTCGGCCAAGTCAAACCTTTGGCTTTTCTTTCTTTCGATTGTTTTTTAATTTTTGAGCCCGATTTAGATCCATGGATTCCATTTAGAATTTGGTTACCATAATGACTTCGTCAGCATGTATTGTAGTTGCACATCTTCTCCGTTACTGTGCTTTATTACTGGTGCCATCATAGCTATTTTAATGGCGAGTTTTACAGAGAATGGCGTTTAAGGGATTTTTAACGGCATCAATTATAACGTTCCAGAATAGTGGTGTCAAATCAGAATTTCTGCCATAATATCGTGTGATTCATAATCGTTGTCTCGATCGAAATCGATTTGCAGACTTAAAACAGAAGCTGTCTA
>QOCX01002186.1:0-24264 GCA_005959815.1 Sarcophaga bullata | reverse complement strand
AATGGTATCACAGTTGAGACAGTTTGATGCTGCTGTCATGGAATTGGGTCTTGAGTACACAGACAAAATGGCCATACCACCAGGACAGGTGGCATTTCCATTAAGTGGTTACTGTATTGCTGAATGTACGGAATTGGTGAGTTACAATCCTTGTGATTTTGTTGGTTTTTGTTTCTTACGAAATTATTTCAAATGAAAATTATAAGAACTTAAGCTACTCCATTTCAAAGAAAGGAATTATTTGTACCCACCATACTGCTGCTAGCGCAATGAAATAAATTGCTTTGAGTTACACTGAAAATCTCAAATATAATTTAAGTTTTTTTAATATCCTTAACACAGATGCGTGTGGTAAAAGCAATATTTTCTTAATAATTCTCAAAAATTTTTTTCTCAATTCAATTCAAATTTCCATTTTTATCTCAACAGCTGTCACAGATTTGTGTATCTTTCATGTTCAATTTGTTATAAAAATAAATTCCTTCATTGAAATCGATCTTTATCTTCTTGCTGTTTTTTTTCCTATTGGTTTACTTATCATATTATCTGTTACCGTGTAAATATGTTTCAGGCATTTCCTCCCACTGGCATTGTAGTTTTTGGCTCACAATTACACACCCATTTACGTGGCGTACGGATATTGACGCGACATTTTCGTGGTAACGAAGAATTACGTGAATTGAACCGTGATGATTATTATTCGCATCATTTTCAGGAGATGAGAAATTTGCATTATAAACCACGTGTATTACCGGTAAGTTTTTCCTTTCTTTTCTTTTTCTTTTTTTTACTTTGTTGAATATTTTTCATCTTCTTTTTCTTTTCATTCTCATTTTTTTCTTTCTATTTATTGTCACCTGAAGTAGTTTTGTGTAAAGAAGTCTCTGTTTGCTTTCATACTTTACTTTTTCCAATTGAGAATATTTTTATGAATAGTCAATATATACACCATTTCCCCCATCATATTAATTTTGAACAATGTTTATTAATTTCGATTTTAATGGGTCAAAAGGCACTTAGGATTTGGGATTTAGGGTACGTCGCAGTCTAGTATGTTAAACGTAAATGAAGGAATAGTTACTTACAATATATTGTAGGCTTGAGTTGTCCCTGCTTTTAGATTTAGTCTAGCGATAAATGCATTACAAACGATAGGACAAGTGACGTCATCACGTTTAATGATTATTTCTTAAAACTTCCTATCAGAAAGGATATCGTGTCGTCACGTCTTAGACTTATTTCTTGTAACGTCTATCAGAAAGCAGTACGTGGTCTATCGAGGACCTATTAAAGACCAATGGAGGTTAAGGAATATTATATATTCCAGGATATTCCCTGTCAAATCTAATCGACTCAATTTCTAAAAGGCCAAATCTATATTGAATGGTATATGAATGATAAACACCATTGTCATCTGCAAAAGAGTACACTGAAAAGTAAAGAGAGTAAATCATTTCCTTATGGAAATGGTGTACTGCAGTCCTGAGTTGAAAACATATTTTATTACACTTTTTTTCGTCCTTTTTTGCTGATTTATATGATTTCATGTTAACAAGAGTGCAAAGAGAGTGTAGCAAACAAATAAAAAAAAATTGTGCATAAAAAACCATATTATATGCACAAAACATGCAAACATATCTCAACATGCAAACATATCTCATAAAAAAGATACGCCATATGCAGCATGTGTTTAACTAAGCGTGTGTATGTGTAAAGGAGTGCAAATAGTGGGATATTTAGTAACGAGTTTATTCCCCAGTCAATGAAACTGGAAATGAGTAAAAACATGAATTTACACTTACAAAGATTTATACTCTTTTTTTTAACACCCATACATATACATACATGTACAAGTACATATATGCTTACTATACACACATGCACAAGTGTATGATTGTTTGAATAGCATGTATAAATCCACTATCCCTAGTATACTAGCATACATACTTAAGTTAATGACTTTACAAAATATGTCAGGGTTATATACACACATACTATATACATACATACATAATATATATTATTTTACAAAAAGGAGGACACATTTACACAATTCTGCACAGTAGGGAATATATTTTTTGTGCTGGTTTTCGTTTCGTTATCGTTCTCGTTCTTTACGCTCGTTTTATTTCATTTTCATTTTGTTTTTTCTTTCATTTATTTTATTTTTAACCTTAATTTTTGTTGTTGTTGTCGTTGTTGTTGTTGTGTTTCAAGACTTGTTGCTTCATAGTAGCAATACAACAAGTTGTTTAAAAAAAATTTCGATTTTTTCTTAACATATTCCTCTATATTTCTATGTTTACATCTTATGCTTTACTCTTTACCGTTCCAGGGAGATGCATTGGTAACAACTTGCTTTATATACCATAGGTTATGAAAATCGCACACTTGGTGGCTTCTCATTAGCGATGAGATGTGCGTTAATTCATGCATTATTATCCGGCTACGAAATTGGAACTTTGCAGGTTCAGTGTCAGAGGATACTCTGGAAATTACTCATTTTACATGAAAGTTAGTTTTAAATTCTTCATGTTCGCTCTCTCTCTCTCTCTCTCTCTTTCTCTCTTCCGTTTCTCTCTAGATTTAAAGTTTTACTAAACAAGAGGCTTAAAGGGGAAGCAACAAAACTGCATGCATTTGTGTCACAAATGGATTGGAAAGAAATGTTGACTCACTAAAATGACAATTTTTGGCCAAAATTTGAATGTAAATTAATTCATGATGGTTGAAGGAAAAATTATTCTTACCTCGCTATTCCTTCATCCTGCTTCATCCCAACATTTTTGTGTTACTTTTTTTTTACAAATGCAAGCTGACTGGTTTGCCATACTATATACAATACGACAGAAACAATAAAAGTGAGAGAGTTAGATTAGAGAGGAGAGAGAGAGACGAAGCGCGGAAGCAAGAGAGGAAAACAAACTTTTTGTTTTTCTTTTGTTTTTTTTTTTTTTTTTTGGGAGAAAGTTTCTAGGAAAATCTAAAAATGATTAAATCTAAATACACAGGGTGTTTAACATCAAATGACAGCTTTAGTAAGCAGTACTGGCATCAACATAATCACTCTGTGAATTTTTTCCATTTCTATATTCCCTTTCTCATTTTTTTTTTCACAACTTTACTTCTGCTTAAAGACATCATGTCTGAAAATTTTAAGCAAATTTAATTTTGAAAAAAAAGTATGTAACTGGAGTAAAATTTACTTCAATGCATGCCAAGGATGTCATTTAAACGAAGTTTTGAATTTAAGTTTTTGCAAAACACTACGCAAATGGAAATTTATTTTTCATGCCACCTTTCCTTTTACTGCAAAATGCAATATTAAATGAAATTTTACGCCATTTTACAACTTCTTGAAATTTAAGTTACGAAGATAGATTTTTTTTGTTTTAATAGTCAAGTAATATAAACTGGTTATTTGGCTTTTCTCTAAAGTGCAATAAGATTTACTTTAAATAGAACACAATAAAAATTCATAGAATTTTTAATAAAAAAAAAAACCCATAAAGTTTTCTGATTTAATTAAGGTCCCTTTCCCGATATGGATAGATGACACAAAGTGATAACACATGGACATCAGCTTCAGCTTCGGGCATACTATCCTTAGTTTGAGCTTTCTTGCATGGCTTATTAGCAAACTTAGTTTTTAGGTCGCTCTATTTTCTTTTTTTCTTAATGTATGGCCATTGATGTTTCTAAAAACTTGCCCCATATACGTTCTGTCCGGTTCATCGGTATGGTGAATATGAATAAACGAAGTACTATTGAAAGTGTGTAGCTACAAACCACAAATCATTAGTTTTACTTTCTGAAACGAACTCCAAACAGAGCATGTTACTTATACTGGTATTCTGGAAACGATTCCGCTCAATTTTATAGAATACACACCAGTGTCTTCAACGTTAATGGTCCTTACGTCATCGAAATGGGTATCGTACTCGTACATATATTTGCCTGGCGGCATCTAGCAATATATTAACTGAAGTTATGAAGCTATCAAATCTCAACAATTACACGGAGGAAATGGGCGTATTTTAAAGATTTTCTCTTTTGGTCACAGGCGATTTGGCTTAGAAGGTAAAGACCTGATATCCCTATGTGATGACGTGCATAAGCCGTGCCATGGCCATGGTATGGCTCAAATTCAGCTATAAACTGCGTTTCTTGGATCACGCTTCCGGGGTAGAAGTAAGGACCGCTCGACTGTTTGAATGAGTTGTGAAGGCGAATTCATATTTTCCCCCCACTAGATATTTATTATTTATGACTTCAGTTCTTATGGATATTCAGCGGGCTTCTGTGGAAATGCTCCTGAAGATGTTGAGATTCATCTATTCTTGACATATTGGCAAAACATTCTAAGGTTAGAATAAGGAACCTTTCATAAGAAGGTCTATGTAGCACAATAAGTAATAGGGCAACCTAATGGTGTATATCAGAGCTTCTTTGTCTAGATGAAATTGATAGCACTGTAGCCTATTTGGGAAGCTACGTAAAATGTTAAATAACGCTTCTAGTCTACCTCAACAACATTATTTAAGATTCTTTTTAAGAGCGTTATTAAACGATTTAGTATATCATGTTTGCTAGACAGGTAGCCTGATAGGGTCTCAATTGAATGTTGTTGAAGGCTCCGTTAAAAGTTAGTAAATGTCAGAAATAGTGATCAGTTCCACTCGATTGACTAATCGATACTTTGTCTATAAATAGCAACTACGATTTGCCGGGAAGCCTGGTCATTTTCTTTAGCCAGACTTTTCGACCAGGATTAAATAATTCAACTTATGATATTCAGCAAACTAAACTGTCCAGTTCTATTTCTCGCCAAGGTTAGTCTTTTGTGAGATGACACATACTTCTTCACAAAAAAATTAATTTTCTCCTAGAATCCGGTATCAACGAAAATATGTGAGAGGTTAGCGCCTATGTTCACTTGAAAAACCAACGAAAAAGTTTGTTTGATTCAGCAGCTTTATTGTTCGTCAGTCTATTTGAATGAGATTTGGTATCATAAGATATGGATATGATATGATTTGATTCAAATTATATCGTCATGTTATGTTTGGCCTTAATTTCACATGTTAGTCGTGTAAACAATTAAAAAAATTCTTTCTTTGTTGGCAAAACAGTGCTATTCCTATCTTATTTATTTGGAGTTATGCTAGTTAGCTTAGCACCCAGAGTTTAAATGCCTCGCTGATGATATCTTTCAGAGATCTAAGGATAGCTGTGCTAAAATATCTTCTATTATCACTTATCGTTGCGGTCTGTTCGTTTTACTAGATCTCGCATCACTTTATACTGTATTTGTATTGTATGCTCCTATGAAATTTCCTTTATTATCGTGGGTGTTGCATCTGTCGTAGCTCTAGTGCCAGAGTGTTGTTGAAATACTACTGAAGAAGATGGAAGTCTCACTGTTCTGCGCTCTTTCACACCAAAATCTTCTGAAAAGACTTTTATTAAGAGCATCCTAGCACAACAGATGTCCGTAAGTAAGAATTAGAAGATACTCTAGATCTAATCTTGAGTGCCCAAATTCGAGCATACATCCAATAATAAAAGGTATCGCACCCGGTCCACTCTTTGCAATTAAGGCAGTATTCCAAGTAAATATTGGGCTTCTGATGAAACTTGTAGAGTTTGATTATTCCCTTTGTACATCCTAGACGAGGAGGATGATTTGTATTTTCTTATAAATTGCATAACCTTGGTTTTATCAAAATGAATCCTAAATCCTGAGATATCTTGTTGAATCAACTACCAAGCCTAGTAAAACACTCTCTAGCAATCCACTCAATACATAGTTGAAAAGTAACAGAACCAAGTCATTAGCATAAGCGCCTATCTTATCACCAGCCCCGCTCAATTTATTCAAAATCCCATAAAGGACGGCTTACCATAAAACAGACGAAACTTTAGAACTGTGAGGAGTACCTCAGTACAGAAACTTTATAAAGTTAGTCTATACAGCCTAGCAAGAACGTTTTATTGTATTATGATATTGAATTTTTTTTTAGTATGATCAAGTGAATGAAATTCAAAGAATTCTTTAAAATGTTTGCAAATGTTTCTGGCCAAAAGCATCATAAATTATTAAATAAAAGCAATTAAATTGTACATTTTCGCTACTCAATGATTCTAAAGGCGGAAGAATTAAAAGAGAAAGTTTTACTTGAATTATTAACAGAAAAAGTTGTACAAAAATTTATAACAAATTCTGAAATATTTTCAACAATTGTTTGCAAACAATTGAATACGAAATTAAATTCTTACAAAGAAATTATAAAAATTACGGCAAATTTAATAAAGTTTAGTTTTAAGACTTTTTTTCAAAAGAAAATGCAAAAAAATGCTTTTATTTAACAATTTAATTCAAGTTTTTTTTTTTTTTTTGTTGGATTTTTTATTTTGCTTAAGAAAAAGAAAAACCAACTATTACCACAACAGTAAAGAATTACATTTAACCCCTTGTATGTCTGACTGCATGTCTTTGTACATTCTTTTCCTTTTTTTCTTTTTTTTTTTGCAGGAAAGAACATCAACATGGTATACGTTTGAATGGTGCACGTTCGAAAAATTATCGCAGCATTAAGTGGACACAACCACGAGTCGACCAATTGTATACGATGTACATACAGGAGCCACTTAGTATGCAGTGCAACAAATCGGATGGTTTTCGCTTTGAGGGCTATCAATGGGAGGGTGCACCCATAACGCCCGTACAAATCAAAATTCCCATACATCGTAAATTGTGTCCCAACTATAATCCATTGTGGCTGAAACCACTCGAACGGGGTGAATGCGATTTATTGGGTGAATGCATTTACTAAAGGCGTACACCCAACACAAAGCAACCTTATCAAGCAAACGTAGTAAATCATCAAATGGCCACTAGAGTTTAAGACAGAGTAACGAACAGACAAGAGTAAAGACAATGCCGGCCACATAAAACGGTAAAACTTTTAAACGCTTCCCATTATTTTGTGTGTATTTTCATTTAAAGTGTTTAACAAAGTTACGTTAAGTTTTTAATTTGTTATGACAAAAACGTTTTAATTGGTTTGGTAAAGAAAAAATTGTGAAAATTTTTTTATAATTTTCCCTTTTTAATATTTCTTTTCTTTTTTGTCTTGTCTTGTTGCTGTATTAGAAATAGAGAAACTTTTTTTAAAAACAAAAATATTTAATGAGACATTAAACGCAGGAAAAACAATTTCAGTTTCATTAGAAAAAGGAAAGGAAACAATTGGATCAATGGCAGACAGAGAATATATTAACAAGTAATTATTAATAATGATGACACTGGATGTTTAATTTTAAAAGAATTTTTACCAAAAAAAAATCTACTTAAAATATTCAAACAATTTCCATTTGTTGCTCTATTAACTTAAATAACGAGCAAACGTTTCCAAAAAAAAAAAAATTCCAAAAAAAAAAACAAAGCAAAAATGCAAAAGGGTTTCAAAAAAAACCTAATTTAAATTAGAAAAAATGAAAATGAAAATGATGGCATGCAACAAAGAGAAACTTTTATAAATTAAAGCTCAAATGTTATAATTGCTGCAGACGATGACTTCCAACATTTTGGTTTCATTGTTCTATTGTTTTCGTCAAATGTACTTAAGGCTCTTTCTACAGAGACAAGGAAATTAATTTTCAAAAAATTGAAATAATTGTGAAGACATACAACTACAATGAGACCAGATAGGAGAACAAAAAAAAAAAGAGCATAGCTAGGGTCATGAAAATGTTTCACCTAAAAAAAAAAGTTTCTTTAAAATATTAAGAAAATGTTGAATAATTAGGGCTCTGCATGTATGCAGTCTATAGAAAAAGTTTCTACATACACCATTGTACATACATCTCTGTATGTAAACTCCATACATCAATTGGCCATTACAACCCTTCAGTCAGGATTACGACCTAGTTTCTCCACCATCACTTGTTGTTGTGTGTTTAATTTTAACATGAGTGGCGGGACCAACAGTTTAAAGTCGACTGCGAATGACAGATTGTTTGAGAAACTTTTCAATGGCTATTTGGATTTACTCTCAGAGTTTTTGCCAAAATCTGCTGAAGGAAGTCGCCGAAGAAATTTTTTTTCATATTTCGTTGTTTGATGTCTGACCGGGGATTTGAACCCTGGCCTTTCGTCTAATAAGCCAACACCCTACCTATTAGACCACGGCGGCTTCAACTTGTAAACTTTAACTGTATATATACCGCAGTCGCAATAGTCTAGTAGGTAGTGTGTTGGCTTACTAGACGTAGGGCCTTGTTTTAAACCCCAGTTTAGGCATCTCAACTAAAAAAAAAATATGAGAAACATATTTTTTCTGACTTTCGCAAACAGATTTCTAAGCAAAATTCCATGAAGAAAATAAATGGCATGAGAAGTTTCCCAAAAACCTATCCTTCGGAATCGGCATTAAAATTGTAGTGATCAATCAGTATATAAATTAACACACACAACATAAGTGGTGAGAGAAACTAGGTTAATCCTGACTTAAAGGGTTGTAATGATCAATTATGTTGTATGTATGGCTCTAATTTCCAAAAAAAAAATATTTTCTAATGTTTTGCTTCATTTTGGTAGTTTTAGTAGCCTTAAGCATATTGTTAGAGGGGTCTTCATAATTAAAATTTGTTTATAAATTTTCTTTTAAGAAAGTATTTTACAAACGAGTTTTAAATTAAATCGTTTAAAGCTAAACGTCAATTCAATTATGAAAGCAAAATACAGTTTGGACTTCTGGAATTAAATTTTAATTTCATAAAGTTTTCGCACCTTTCTCACTTTCTCTCAACATTTTTCGATTTTTATAAAGCAGCACAAGAAAACTTCTACTGTAGCAAATAAAAGAAAATTCCTAAATTAGTCAATATTTTTCCCTGCTTAATTTTTCTTTCCAATCATTCATCTTGAACACTGTTTTTAAATGCAATTTCAAGAGTTTCTTTAATACCAGCTTTAAGTAATCTATATGAAAATTTCTTTGGAAGTGGCATAATTAAAAGCATAATAAATAAATTAACAGAACATCGTCATTATTTAAGTTAAATAAAGAAATTCTGTATTGCCAAATTGTGTTTACTTTGATTTTATTATTTTAATCAGCATTCCGCATGCATTATAAAAGCTTTAATAAAATATTCACACAATGAAAAATAAAAATAAAAATAAAAACGTAAATTAAGATTAAAGGTAAAAAAATTGTATTGAAATGGTATTTTTCTTACTTATCAAAGGAAAAAAATAAAATTAAAAAAGCAGCTATTTAAAGGAGTGTATTGAATTTCAAAAAAGAAAATATTAAATTTAATATTCGATATTGTGCCAGTTAGTAAACCCTTTAACTAAGTTAGTATAAAATATAAGAATATATTTATTATTTTCTAAAAATTCTGTATTTTCATTAAAATTAGAAAATTTTTAATCATACAATCTTACAATTTTCAAAAGTTTAACTCCTTCCTTTTATAAGCAGCCTTCACCACTTTCATTTTATTAAGAATTCAATTCAAGCTTTGTTAATATTTTATATGCGATTTGATTAACGTGTTAAAATCTAGATCCAGTAAAGCCAAACCATTTGAACCTCTTTGAATTTGAATTATTTTGTTGGAAACAGATCCAATTAGCCTGTATGCTCTTAAAATAACAATTTAATTCTTTAACTTAACAATGTAAGGAAAGGGCTACACAGTTTCTAAGACCCCAATCTGTTATGAGTACTTATAACGGTTTTTTTTTACTCTGATGTACTTAAAAAATTCCGTCTACCTACTGATGACTATGGGGGCCTCATTAGCAAAACGTTAATAAAGTTAAAGGGCTATGCACGAACAGCTATAGTAGCGCTTCCGTATTAAACTATGAATTTCAAGTCTTAAGTTAAGGTAATATGCTCATATTAATCATACTAATAGTTTAAACAAACAACAACAGCTACTTGCTTTCGTTTCTTTCTTTTCATTGTTCCACATTTTATCCATGAAATTCTGCTATCTCATCTGCTTCTCCACAATGCTTTCCATAATCGATAGGGGTGTTTTTCAATTTAATTCATCTAGACTAGATCGCCTGTACATCCAACGTTAGCGTACATCTTATCAAACATATAACCACTCTAAGCCGAGGATATTCGCCATCTATCTGAATATGGTCGAACTAGGCGTAGCTTTCTATTTATTTATACGCTCAAGCAACCTCAACCGAAGTCATTAAGTAGCTCATAAAGCTTATTATTGGTTCGGGAATGAAAATCTTTTGCAAACTAGAACAGGATCAAAGACCTTAGGCATAACACTTTTCTCCTTGATTCTAACCACTACAGATGCATTGGTGCATAATGGCGTTCATGCTTGCGGCCACAAGTGACAATACGCGGCAAAAGGAATGGGGAGTGACTTTGTAAAGCAATTAAAGCCTAACAGTCTTAACTGGAGAATTCTATAATCATGTTCAATCTCTAAGACAGAAATTTGTTAAAACTTCTGTAGTCTGGATTGATGAACACTACAGTTCCAGACCAAGTTACAAGCATTTTTTAAATTTAAATGGCTTTTATTTCCTTTAAACCAGTTATGGCTGTGGTTGGTTTTTAACACAATTCTCAAAGCGTTTAAAAAGTACGTGCTCAAAAAAATCATCACCTCACAAGAGAGATCATGTTTGTCATATACTGTCCAATATATCTCAGGCCTTTTTTTACTAATACAGAAGATCGAGTCAAGTTGTATTCGGTATCTCTTATTTAGACTTGAAACCTTAAATAAGTCTTTCAATTTAAGCCTACAAACACTACTTGGCTCCAGAATACCGTAATGCTGTGGACAATGTTATCCAACCATTACTATTATCTATTGATGGATCTTCCAGACTACTCTGAACGTCAGTTATTGAATTGAAAAACTGGGGTTTTTGGGTCGTCAATTTTATAATTTTTTTGTTCTATCGGATTAAACATCAGGTGCTCGTCTGATCATTACACCTAAAAATTTGAAATACAATTTTCGGGGTTTTATTTCTTCAATTTCTATTCTCTCTTTTGTTCTGTCGAGATTTTAAATTCCATTTCTTCTAAGGGAAAGTTAATAATCTTAATTAAGCAATGATCAGGATATATCACATTGACACAGGCAAGAGATATTCGTGCTGTTATCACTTCAAACGTTTCAGGAGAAATCGGTTTCGAAGGCCTTTTGAACTTTTATTCTTATTCTTTTCCAAATCCTTTCAAAACTGTTTATATTGGCCCTTTTACTTTATTTTATTCAGCCATGTTTTTGGCAGTATCTTGATACTATTGCCTTCCCGTAGTTGTGACTTAACTTTTAAAAGAGTTCGAACGTGATCTACTTCAAATTGTATCGTTCTTCTTGTCTATAACATTATATACAATTAGCTGGGCTTAAGCCTTCATCATATGCAAAGGCTTAATGAATATAATAAAGGTTTAGGCCGTACTTTATAGGTAGCAATACCCAATACATTCATTAATTAAACAACTTAATTAATTCTAATTGACTAAACCTTTTTGTCGTTTCTTCCCCTTTTTGACATGTTTTTCTAAGACTTGAAATTGTTTAATGCATTCGGCATTACCATGCCGTTATGTATGTAACACTTGGTTAACATACCTGGTTTTTTTAATTTTTTAGCATGCCAAACGGATTTATAATACCTACAGGCCATAAACAACAATGATTAAATCCGTTTGAAAGTTACATTCTTTTCACTACTAACCTGCAAATCACCAAAATCTATAAAATCTTACCCTAAAAGACTAAAGATCACCAAATAATTCCTCAATTTATGTCTCCTGTCGCTTGTCTTTCTTATTAAAATATCAAAGGATTTATAAAAGAAGAAAATTAAGAAATAAAAAATAAAAATGCACAAAACCATCCAAACACACACACACACACAACCATATCCTAGTAATTTAAAGCTTAACAATTATTCTCTTTATAATTTCTCTATTCAGTTTCACTTTATTCATTATTGTATTGTCTTTACTTGGTATTTACAATTGTAGATGTAACAGTTTTCACAAAAACTATATTGAAAAATCATTATCCCCGCCTGTACTGTAAGTAATAAAACTAAATTAGGAAGAAAATGTTTATTATGAAAAAAAAAGAAAGAAAAGAAATCAAGAAAAAATTTTACTGATTAAAATCAAACAAAAAATAGGAATAAAAAAAAATTAGAAAAAATATGGAAAAAAGGGAAGACAAAAAAAGAAGAAACATATAATTGAACTTATAGTATACATGAGATGGTGATAAATTACTATTTCTTATTGTATAACTAGGAGTTAAAAACAAAAAAACAATTCAAAATATTTATAAACAATATATACTAATCAAATAATAATAATAATTAATAATATTATAATAATTTAATAATAATAAAAACAAAAAATAAAATTATAAAATGTATAAAAACTTTAAGAATACACAACAAAAATGGACATATTTATAAAACAAAACCAAACAACAAACAAGAAAAGAAATTAATAAAAAACCCACCAATACAAAAAAAAACCACAACAGATTGTCATGAAGAAGTTTCAATTAGTGTTTATGAAGAATATTGCTTGGTAGAATAAATAGCAAAGTCGCCGAGTTAGCTAGGTAGGTGGTTATGGCTATTAGACGAAAGGGCCAGGTTCGAATCCCCGGTCAGACATCAAAAATGGAAATATGGAAACATATTTCTACTGCGCGGTCCTCTTCAGCAGATTTTCTGGCAAGAACTCTGAGCGTATAAATAAAATTGCCATAATAAAAAGTTTCTTCAAAAAATATCTGTGCCGCTTCGAGTCGACTTTAAAACTGTAGGTACGCCACTGGTATGTATAAAAGATTAACACACACAGCCATAAGTGTGTGAGAATTAGACCGTGAATCCTGACTGAAGGGGTTTGTAGCGGCATTATGTAAGTAAAATTAAGCACATTGCAATACATGAGATGAGAACGAAGCCAATGTAGACGTAATTCTAATTCGTTTAGCGAAAATTTTAGAAACATCATCGTTCTGAACAATCTAACCCTTTGCAACCGAACCATTTTTTAGTATGGGTATTCAGCTACCCGACAGTAAGTTTAATAAAAAAAAAATTTTCGATTTTTTTTATCAGTATTTTCACTTAGATTAGGTTAGGTTAGGTTGGAGTGATAGCTTTGATACCAAGAGCTCTGTGTTAGAAATGACTTTACAACCAAATCTAAGCAACTAATTGGTGCGCCTTCTATCTATTGAGGGCCAAGAGAGTCTACCGGTGGAGCAAGACTCCTCATTGACTCAGGATAGGTTGGCGTCTTGAAAGAATTTCCGCGCAATGGCCAGCTTGAAAGAGGTAAAGTGCATACCTAAATCGATTGAAGAGGATTCCGGAAGAATCGCCAGCCCTGGCGACTTTGTCGGCTCTGCAGTTTCCCGGAATATTACTTGACTGAGCACCAAAAATATCATTACGATTTTACGTGTTCAGACTGAGGGATCCAAATACACACATCTAAGATATACCGAACTAAACTTCAAAAAAAAAAAACATTTTATCATGAATAGTAATTGGCGCCTCGTTGTGAAAGGGCTATAAATTTCATGAAGCCCTACACGGCGAAGTTCGGCAAAATGTCTACATTAATGAATAAGTTGAAGCTAGTAAGCTAACTTATTGCTGGTTACAACCCTGCAGTCAGGATTACAATCTACCATCAACACACCACTTATGTTGTGGTATACATTTATCCATAAGTACGGGATCTACAGTTTTAAACTGGACTCGTGAACGACGGATTTTTGAGAAACATTTCCATGGCAATTTTATTTACACCCAGAGTTTTTGCCCGAAATTGTTGAAGGGAACGCAAACATTTTTAAACATTCATGTCCCACATAAACATGTTTTATTCAAAATCAATTTATGTTCAAATATCATATATAGGGTATCATGTCATCGCATATGACTTTTTCTTATGCTTTTAATTTAATTCAAAACACATCAAGAATTTTAATTTTATCCTTTTGAATTATTTTGCCTTTAATTGACAAGTGCCTTATCAAATGCCATTTTCAGGCTTCTTAGCAATTAAGCCAACGAAATTATCTGAAATTTAAATAAATTTTTAACAATTTGATTCATTATAATGGCGTAATAATCTTCAACATTAAGAACACACACACAGAACACAAGAAAAAAAATTTTCTATTGTTTTTCGCATGAAATGGAACCAATACAAATCAAGAAACAAGCTCAACCAAACAAACAAACAGTATTCGAATACAGAATAAAAATCCCTTCATTATCCTTAAAACAATTTTACCAAAATTAATGCTATCTTGTTAACAAGCAACGCGTTATTGATCATATGTAAGTTCTACGCTTCCATGCCTTACAAGGGCCAAAACGGCAAGAGCTCTAACGGTTAGAAAAAATTATTTTTCTTTGGTTTCCTTAACAACAGCAAAAGAATGTTCGTAAAATCTTTTTCGCGGAATCAAAAAAGGGAAAATATTTGTTAAGCGAACCAACAAAAAAACAGAAATAACACAAACTAGAACCTTCAAAGCTTAATTCGGAAGACAACTTTCAACCAATATTTTTTTTATTTAAATGAACCGGATATCAGGATTTTTTGCATGCCCATAAAAAAGGTAGCAGCAGGCAACCATCAAGCAACAACCTTTCGTAAAAGGGAACAAATATGAGAAAATAATTGTGAAATCGGATAATCCACTCTCAAATATCTGGAACGCGCTACACGCCACCAGAAACAATTAGAATAGCAAGCATTAATCTATTAACGTTAAGTTTTATGGGAGGAAGTACATAAATACATAATTTAATGAAAAGGATTTTTCACAAAATATGGATGAAATATTATGAAGTTGTTAATCAAAGAAATAATATCAAGCAAGCGCATGTTTAGGGCCAAGTAGTTTCGCTATAAAAAATAAAATTAATTTAAAAAAGGCCCTTATTCATTGAAAATATTGTTACGAAAATAAAATGGGTGCAACAGTCGTTTAACATTCAAGTGTCTGTACAACCAGAATCACAAAAACAAAACAACGGACTTGTTACTCTTATTAACCTAACCATACCGACACACATCAGTATAACAGAAAAAAGAATCAGCAAAGTAAACAACCAAACAACAACATCATCAAGGACAAACGTAAATAACCTACACTTAACCAACGACTAGTAAACAGCTGTATCGAATAAACATGGTTGTGTAACACATTAACATAGTGTGTAGAACATGTTGATGCATTCATCAAAACTCTCGGTGCAGGCGAAAGGCACCAAAACCTTCCGCCTACGAGAAAGATTCATCAGACCTGTTTATCGTCGCATATAAAAGGCAAAGACATGGCAAAGTCGGAGTTAAGAGCTTCTGTCACTTCTCTGTGTGAAGTACGCGTTGCGTGCTGTAGATAAAACCAATCGTGGGGGTTTGAAGATTCTCGCCTTACAAAGATCTAACAGAACAATTGTGTGAATTTTATTGTTTATCGTAAAGGGCACTATAAACAAAGGGAATAACAAATAAAGCAATTGTTGTGTTAAGAACAGTTGTGAACAGTGGCACACAAAAGTTGTGTGATGTTATAAATAGAGAGCACTTTAATTAGAACAAACACAAATTTTATTTTTATTTTTATTACAATCTACCGAGCTCATTCATTTCAAACGTTTTTAAAAGCGTAAAACGCTAACAAAATATATTTCGAGCATGTTGGAGCGAGTCAAAATATATTGACTCTACTTTGGTTTTGACTCAATGAACTTCTTTCAATACCTAGTAGGAGAAATAAGTCAAATAAAACAGTAAAGTACTATGTGTACTGGTCATTTCATAAGCGATGATGAAGTTAATAGTTCATAATTGTTATCTAAACAAAACCATAAGATGCTTCTTCCACATTCTCAATTCTAAGTTCTGCTTCAAGCAGCGTAACAGGATTCCGCATGTGAAATTTCAAATGCACGTCGACATACGTGATAGGCTAGTGTGGTTGGCTATATTCGACGCGAGGCCCGGTCGATGCCCCCGCGTCAGCAGACACTCAAAAGAAACAATATGAACAATAATATTTCGTTCGACGACTCTCCTCCTCAAGCAGACGCTTCTGGCAAAAACACTGAAAGTAAATAAAATGGCCATGAAAAGTTTCGGTTCGTAGTTTACTTTAAACTGTAGGTCCCCACCACTCATCGTATAAAATTATAACATACACAACGTAAAGTGGTGTCTAGAAAGTGAGGCCTAAATCTTTGACCAAATTTATTGGCCAATTATGTATGTAGTCCTAGTAGTGGTAGTTTTTGCCTATTAGCGACGTGAGGGCTACAGGTTCCAAACATTAGGACAGGGAAATCTTTCAACAAAACGAAACATGAAGAAAATATTTCCTTCGGCGACTTCCTCTTTGGGCAGATGTCTGACAAACCCCTCTGGAGGGAGTAATATAAAAATTGCGATGCAAAATTTTTTGTCTCAAAAGATATGTCTGAGGAACGTAGGGTCGTAATCCTGACTTTAAAGGGTTGTAATGACCATGTAATGGTATGTAGTTGACACTAATCATTAGGAATGGACGATTATGCATGTATGTATCATGGTTCTTGCGTATTCCTTATATCACACTGTAAGGAAAACGTCTTTACAGAATTTCTGCTAATCATCTGGCCAACTCTGATGAGGCTGTTTATAATGCTTCTCTGGTGGCAATGCGGAACCATAGTTTAGAACTCAAGTGGTTCTTCTGCAATACATTGACTTTAGCTTTAATTCTTATACTTTACACATGTCCCAAAATTTATTCGGAATTGCTCGCTAATCCTCTAACATCTTAAACATGGTCTCAAATATAAAAAATTCACAATTGCCAGTCTTGCACTCCACCGATCTTCCTCGTTGTCTGGCTCCTTGGGTAGAAACTTGGTCAGTACAGAAGACTACATCCACTCGTGCATAACAACGCACTATGCGTTTCAAGCGATCTTTTGATATCAGAGCTATCACTCGACCTAACCTAACCTACTTACAAAACTTTAAAATTGGAGAAAAAACTTCCCGCTTTGTTTATAATTCTATCATGAATAAATCTGTTAACAAAGATTTGTTATTAAAACTGAGAAAGGAATTTTTTACTTTCACTTTATAATTTAATTATAAAAGCTTGCTTGAAAATCAACAAACAAAAAACCAACTAAGCTTAGAAATTAATCTCATTTTGGGCAACTGAAAAGTTAATCCTTTGAACAACAGTTAAACATTTAACGCATTCTAAAATCGTTAACCAAAATTGCCGATAAACAAATAAACACGGATTCTTAATTAACATTTTAAAATCCTATTTTGGAATTTCTAAATTCGTTTAAATTGAAAACAAAAAAACCAAGCACTTATCAAAACGTCAATAAATTTTAGAGATACAGAGAGAGAGAGAGAGAGAGAGAGAGAGAGAGAAGAGAGAAGAGAGAGAGAGAGAGAGAGAGGAGAGAGGAGAGAGGAGAGAAGAGAGGGAGAGAGAGTGAAAAAGTAAAAAAATGTATCCGCATTAACATTATTCATAAAAAATGTTCTGTCTACTGCCTGCCTGTATTTTTATCTTAATTGGCCAACTAATGTTGTGTTTAAGATTCTTTGTTTTTGTTTTTTTTTTTAGTAGATTGTGTCTGCTAAGTTCCAACAAATTGTTAAGGGTCAACAAATTACCATGGCATTAATCAAATTTAAGACCAAAGAAAACAGATTCCAAAACAAAACAAAACAAAAAAAACAAACAGGCATACACATAAACACAAAAGGCAAACGTACAAGTATTGTACCTCATTAATGTTATTTTCCTTTAAAATAAATATCATATGGAATTATTCTTTGGAAAATTTCTCTTTTTATATCAAAATTATATTCACTCATCCACAGCCCCCCACTCCCCAAAAGAGAAATCCATTAAAGAAGTTTTTGTGTCACTTTCACATCATTTTCATTTTCCAAATGGTTCTTTATAAAGCAACTCACGTCCCTCATATAACAGCAAACGTTTGTTTAAGGACTCTTAACCACACCGAATTACTTTGCTTGTAGGTGTCCTATGAATAAGATATTGAAATAAAAGAATACCAAATATGTTTTAATGCTTTTGGGGCAAATAGAAATGTCTATCGTCTCGTTCTCTTTTGCCTTGCTTATATTTACATGTTTTTTATCCTTGAATTTAGTGTTAATCTTAATGGCGAAGACAAACAATACAAAAGTCCTGTGCTGATGTCCTTCATATGAATGTATTATTTTGACAAAACACGCCAACCAAATCCTTATTAAATTGTTTGAACAAGTGGTTGGTGTTGAAAGGCTGCTCATTTTTTGATTTTATACCAAAAACTTTTAATTTCGAAAGGAAAATCTATGCAATAGCATATTCCCTTGTAGCTTTTGTTCGCCAATTTCAAAAAAGGATCAACAGGACTGCTATATATACCACATGCTTACATAATCAGTAATTACAAACCGATTGTTATGTGTGTTAATTTTATACATGAGAGGCAGAACCTACAGTTTAAAGTCGCTCCCGAACAACAGATTTTTGAGAAACTTTTCACAGTTTTTGCTAGAATCCTGCTGAGAGGAAGTCACTGAAGAAATATTTTTTCATATTTCCTTTTGGTGAAGATGGTTGATCTGGAGTTTAAACCGAGGCCTCACGTCTATTAAACCAACACACTACCTACAAGACTACGGTTACTCGACTGCTATGTGGATATTTTGTTACTGTAGTATAACAAGGATATCATCTACCACTTAAACAATTCATCATTATACTGATGAGCCAAATCTACGAGAATAAACTATGAGATCATAATGCTACAAAGCCAACCAACCCAATCCTTAGATACCTTTTGTTGCCTACAATTATTGTCGTGAGATTCTGTCATAGTACTATGACTATACAAACCACTGTATTACCCTCAATCTATATGGGGTATCCCTTCTCCAAACCTTTTGCCCTAACAAACTACAGGCTACTGTTCATTGTAAACAAAGAGAATTTCCCACCCAACATCTGTTATAAACCCAGGTGTTTCCTTTTAGGACGCATTAATGGCTCACAGATTCAAAGAGTTTCTTCCCATGATATATTACCTTAGAGCCTAAGCATTAGTTTTGAGGTGATCTCCATTTTGAACAGTGCACTTCTAGCCTTCAGCTCCTTGTGAAAAGATATGTTCCTATTCTCAGATTCCTAGATAGTCTGATGCATACCTAAAATCTTCACTTAGTGAAATTTCCCAAAATAATGTTAATTGTCAACTTTCCCTTTCATCGACCATAACTTTTTCCAATCCACAGAAAGACTCTGATCCTATCAGGGACTCCTCGCAAACTCATCTTTTGTTCATTTCGTGAGATTTTCCATGTAGCCGCGAACAAAGCAAAACGCAATCCTATTTTCTCTACAAACTGATTCAGTTTCTCCAAATATTATCATTATACTATCTAAGCAATACCGTAACGATGTCTGATAAGTTTACAAGTATTCAGACAAACAAAGTTAAAATATTTGGATCTCTTTTCTAGGATAATTCTTGTTTAGATGGCAGTACACATACGTTTCTATTAAAGTGAACGGAAGAACGCATAGGATACCACAGGAGATTTGTCTCTAATGCACCTTATTGAGCTGTGGTTGGGGGTTTCTTATACAGGATGTACTCCGACATTTTCATGGAAAGTTAAATAACAGGAGCAGGACAATAGACTCATGTAAGATATCAAGGCAGACGTGGCCTAAAAATATTCATAGGCCTACTTGATTTCGAATAATGCACAGTAAGAGGAGCGTTTCAAATCAGTTGTCGTTTTGATTGAAAATTTCCATTTAAGGACTACTTATACATAAAAAGTCTACATAATGATAATGACTGCAGCACAGATCATGCTTAAGAGAAGGAATAGCTTTGCAGTCACCCAACGCTCTCTAGGCCTCACTAATGTGTCTTCTAAGTCTGGTTTATGCATTACATATCGGAGACAAAGTGCATTAATTCAGTTCAGACACGTATCATTACGAGTCGATATATTTATCAAAACATTATCTTTCGACACTCGTTTATATTGCTATTCAGTGGCCATTGAATCAATCAACCAAACAGCCTAGGGTTCTTCAGTCCTTCGGGTTCTTCAGTCCTTGCTCCACATCAATCTTTTTCAAATGTTTAATACGTAGACATTTGGCTGATAAATAGGTGGACCATACGTCTGCTAATAACGGCAGGTACTCTGGGGTATTAATAGCCCTACAAGTGGTTATTGAAGTAGCTTTAATTATTTAATTTAAAATTCAGAAATGAAAGATGGCCATTTCAGAATACGGATAAAGTTTTAGAAGGGGGAATGGCGTCCATGATGTATACAGTTTAAGAAAGAGTAGAAAATATAACACAACTAAATAATCAAACGTTTTCCAGCCTTTTTTTTTCTTTTAAGGAATTTTCCTTTTACACTAAAAATTATCAATTAAGTCATTCAATATCTTCTCAATGTGAGTGTTATGTGAACTGAATAGTGCACAACCTACGTATAGAAAGACTGTGAAATATTTTTTTGTTTTTCAAAGAAATACATTTCAGCAGTTGTTGACATGATCATAAATCCAAACTTTTATTTCGTTTGATTGTAGCCAAAACAATTGTATTAACCATGTATGGGTCATTTTACATGCAAGAAACTTTTGTTATAATAACACCGATAAATATCTTTAGGCAACTACAGTATCACGTTTTTGAGCAAAGCAAACGAAAATCATTCTTAAGTTAAGCCTTAAAATGACTCACACACATGTACGATATTTATTTACTAAGCACTGAGCATATGACTATGAAACATTAATTCCTTATTTTGTTAAGGATTCCGTTTAAACGCAATGCCTGTGAGTGATGTTTATACAGTAAATGTGTTAGTAAGTGCCTGTGCAAAACAGAATAGTAAGTGTATTAGAGACACAAACACACACTATTGAACAACAAACACACTATTTGTTATGGGTTATTAAACTTTTGTATTACAAACACATGCAATACATGGTTAAAGCTCGTGTTTATGCTGTTATGGCATATAGTTTTATAAAATATTCAACAGAGAAAATTTTTTTCTCGCTCTCTCTCTCTCTCTCTCGTTCTCTTCTCTCTGTCTCGGTTAGTAACGTTTGTTATTTATTTAACAGTGCGTGCTTTTGAGTTTGTGTAAAAGCAATGGCTACGATTATTTATGCCTCGCGTAATTTTTGCGTGACTATTTCTTTCTTGCAAGCATTTCTCCAGCTTAAAACTTCAGAGATGGATTACATGTCATTCATGGAAATTTTCTATGTCAGTTTTTTTTTTAGTAAATATTTCGCTCGTTTCTTAAACGCTGAAACTTTAAGTTTAATCGCCTTAAAAATTTGAAGTTTTAATAAGTTTTTAGTTTAAACTAAAATATCTTTTTGTTTGGAAAAATTAAAAAAAAAAATTAAATTTTACACTTAAAATGGCATTCATTTTATTCAACTCAATTGAATAAAATTTCTATCATTATTCTTTGGATTTAAACTGTCCATTATGTTGTCTTCAAACAATTTCTTAATTCCCTTCATAAGCCATTCCTTTTTCTTTATCTTGTGAAATGAAAATTTTTAATTAACTTGTTTCACTTGCTCTTTAGGGAATCTTATTTAGGCCATAAAACCAATGTAACCAAAATTTTTGGCATGTGGTTTCATAACACTGTGGCCTTATTTCGGTATTCCATAGAAATGAAATGATTTCGGAAATTGAGATTTTTTGCTGGATTTAGCAAAGAAATTGACTTTAATTCTCACATAAATGATGTTAGGAATTTCCCATTCATAGAATTTGTAGAATAATTTATAAGCCTTAATGAAATATTTTTTTTACGTTCAATGGATTGTAAAACAAATTTTATGATTTAATTTCTTATGTTGGGCCAGCTAAACATCAGACATTAGCTATTTGTGACAAAGGAAACATTAAGAATTATGGACAATTTTGTCAGTAACTTTTTGTTTTCTTTTTTGATATGAAAGAAACAGGAATTCATTGTCAACCTGAGAATATTTATTGGGCCATTCACAATTTACAAAGATCTTATACACTCTACATTTATCACAAAAACCACTTACATTGATCTTTTCATTTTTCCATCGTAAGCCTTTTTGGTAAACTATGGATTACGACAAATATCAGACTTTCAAAAACAATATTGTAGTGCTCCGCTAGCGATCACGATAACAGTCAAACAAAAGGCTTATTTTCATAACTATCCGTCTATAAATAGTCATCGTTGAAGTCGTCGTTTCCTAAATAGGTAGGGTGTAGCACGGTTCAACCCAGGGCTGACATCTCAAGAAACAACAAAAAGATGAAAAAATATACCTTGTGAAACTGTCAGCAGATTTCTGGTAAAAACTCTGAAAATTAATAAAAATTGGGCCATTTTAAAACTTAATCCAAAAATCTATCTTCCGAATCTTTAAACTGTAGTTCGCCACTCTAAGTATAGGCTTAACAAACATGCAATGCATGTTCGGAAAAATCACATTTCTACATATTAACGCCGACTTGTATTTCGAATAATATGTCCTTTGAATTAGTTCGCTATAATAAGTAGTAAAAATATATTTGGGTCTAGGTTAACGTAACATTCCGGATCCTCTTATCGACTTTTTAGGAATGCAATTTATCTCTTTTCAACGGCTGCGCCATTTCGCGGAAATTTCTTTCGAGACCCAACCTATCCTGGGTGGGAGCCTGCTCCACTGTTAGGCTCACTTGGGCCTTAATGAATAGAAGGCGCACCAACCAGTTACTTGAACTTGTTTGTAACGTCATTTCGATTACAGTGCTCAAGTGAGCTTTTGGTATCAAAACTACCCCTCAAACCTAATCTAACCTAAACTATGTGGAAGTACTGATAAGCAAAATCGAAATAATTTTTTATTAAAATTACTATCGGGTAGCTGAATACCCATACTAAAAGATGGTTAGGGTGCAAAGGGTTAAGATCCCTAACTATACTAATATCGACTAAAAATTGTCTGTACCACCGATTGTTTTTCTCGATCATTTTGACCATGTATTTCAAATGTTGATTCCATTCATAAATTCTTAGGATATTTAAGTCTATCCTCATGAGGCACTATTTTTGGGAGTATTACAGTGTTGTTAAACGTTTTTCTTTTTCTTTTTACTTTTCCCATATACTGGCAGTAGGTCAATTATGTTTGCTGTATTATTTTAAAATAATATTCTGCATATAATAATAATATTTTTAGGCCTTTATCCACATGTCATTTGTAATCTAAAAGTATAATTAATTAAAAGACCCTAAATTAATTTGCAATACACAATGCCATTAAAATTTTCAATTTTTGTTTCAAATTTTCGCAAACATGTTTCCAAAAAATTTTATTTGAGACAGAAAACAAACAAAAATAAAATCTATATATTATGTATCATATGCTTTGTAACAATTTCAATTTGCCTTTTTCCAAATAACCAAAGCCTCCTAACAAATGTGGCACAATTTGAAAACAAAAAAAAATTTTTTTTTTTTTCGAAATTGTTTTTCCCTTTTGGATGTTGGCTTACAAATTGTTAATTAATACTTTTTTTTTGCTCCTATTTTTGTTTTTGTTTTATTCTATTGTTATTTTAGTTTTCATTTTCAATTTAATTTTACTCTCCAGCACCATTATAAATCCACACACACGACATAAATGCAACAACGACCTACAAAATTGAAACCAATAGGAGAATGAGGCAACAACATTAAAGTCATTAGAAATGAATGACGAATGACTGAATGAATGACTGACGACTGAATGCTGAAATGTGCTGTGTTGTGTTGTGGTATTTAGATACGTAAACAAATAGTTAAACTCAGCATGATATGATTGTTTGGAGGTGGTCATTTAAAATATTCGACAAAAAACGCAAATTATTATCCTTTTGATAGCGCATATATATGTGTATGTATGTGAAGTATTAAAGTATTAAATCATTACCATAATTGGGTTAAATTTTTATCGCAACATACTTTCAATAAAATAACTTTTGTTTGGCACATGACGTATATATGTACATACATGGCTATGAGTAGTGAAAGCCCATATAAATCCTTCCAAAATGCAAAATAAAGAACCTACGCTTAGATATGCTCGCAAAAATCC
>QOCX01002185.1:447-24274 GCA_005959815.1 Sarcophaga bullata | reverse complement strand
TTCTCTTAAGAGAACACCAATCCACTGCAAATACAATGTCAAATGAATTAACAGCCAATACCACTTTGGCGTCTTGGCTAGCATCTCATAATTTCCTCTTATCAACTTACTTGCTTAATTGGCTAATAAAAACCTTTAGTAAGGACTACAACCTACCTTCTCACAGCACTTATCGAGTGTGGTATAAAAAGATACCTTAATGTGATCCTGAACTCCTCTATGTTTTAGTAGAACCGTATCACTGAAATAAATTTAAGAGATAATGAACGCAGGAAGGCAATGAAAGCCATACTGTACTTGCATAGAACTGAGTATGCAGTCTACCTATTACTATATGACTTTGATTGTTCAAAGTAAACTGAAGTCAATACTAGGCTTGGCTTTTTTTTCGTATCAAAGGGATTCCAACGAATTCTAAAAACAGCATTTTACAAGAAATGAGTAAGCAAATCTTGTCAACTCAAATGGTTTATGGGGAACAGTAACTCTTTTATTCGTTAGGTACTATAGGATAAAAATACCTCTTTTGAAGACAGTTGGGCTGTGGAGCCTGTCCGATCTAGTTCCCGTTTTGGTATGTCACGGACGAAAATGTCTACAGGATCGTGTATTTGTATCTGTGTGTTTATATCTGAACTTGATCTTCTACTCTGCATCAGATTACCCTATTGTACTCTACTTCTCTAGTACTCTACTATCTTCTCTATTCCATATGGCATATTACGTTATTGATACGAGCCACGAGCAAAGTAGTCGAGAAGTATTTCAAAACTTCTGTGTTTTCATATTCAATGGAGTAAGATCGTATTATCAATTCAACTGGATGCAGTTTAGGGTTGTTATGTTATGTATTGTTATGTTGAATATTTCGTTTATTGGGCCACAAGTCAGTAGGACATTGAAGGAAACGATATTACTGCCTACTAAGGTACTAACGGGTCATTGTTTGCTGTAGCTTTTAAGCAGCAGAACATACCTCCTCCATAACTACTCCTTCAGCAATGCTATCGAACTTGATGGTTCATTGGGAGTTGAGCGCGATACACACTTTCGGTGTATCTAGAATCCGCTGACCTTTCTCGCAATAGATTAACGCAATAGAATAGCTCTGGCACTGTCTAGTTGGATGTATGTTGAGAGCACAAATATTCCTGGTATTATGGTTACAGTAGGAGTTTTCAGAATGAATCCGTTCCACAACTTCATTGTAGCTGCTTCACTCTGTCTGTGAATGCCTCTTCCACGATCTAGATTATCTTACGACTGTATTTCTGATGAACGTAGTCGTCAATTTTCTCAGTAATACCGATTTCTTCGCGTGAAGTAGGCGGTGGTTTAAACTCTTCTCTTTAAGAAAGTTTGTGATGGAAGCCATCTTTAATCGACATTACTGTACAGTACACTAAGACCTAAATTAAGGCCTCATTATTTGAGACCCTCTCTACTGTTAAGCACTTTTCAAAATCATAAGCTTTGGTAGTTTCCTCCTTAAAGCGAAGAATAGCTGTGTAGCATACTGTAGCTAAACCATCTTCATTGAAAAACCCTGTGTGTACCATGTACCATTAAATGTAAAAACATTGCTTTTCATTTCATTGCTAAGTAAATGCAGAAAAATGTTTCAAGTTGTTGAAAGTAAATGAATTGAATATTGAGTACTTGCATCACCACTATCAACCATCAGTGCTTGCAACCAAAATGCTTGAAACAAAAGTTTTTCCAACTACAGAGACAACAAATTGTGAATGGAAATGGTGCCATTTAGTTGGTACTTCTTTAGATTCTTCTTCTCTTTCTTGTTCTTGTTCTTGTTGTTGGGCTGGTATTTATTCTATTCATTTGTTTTTTGTTGTTATTATTGCTGTTGTTGTTTTTGTTATTTGTTTATTAACAATTGTTTATGGAAATTGTTAATGAATTTGCTGTTGTTGCTGTTGCTGTTGCCGTACTGTACTAGTTGTTTTGGTTCTTTGAATATTTTATGATGCATTTTTCCTTACATTCGTTCAATGCAAGTGCAGCACAATGGGGTAGCAGTGGTGCAGTGCAGCGTAAGACAGAGAACAAGAGCTGTCGAAGTATTTTGCATTTTAAGTTTTTAATTAAGTGTTGCAGATAAATAATTATTTGTCTTTTAAAGAAAATAATAACAACTACAGCAACAACAACAACAACTACAATAAATATAAATACAAATGCAAATACTGTAAGAAAAAAACAATGATATATTGGGTCATATAAATAAGTATCTGCTGCTTAAAAAAGCAAAATACTTTCCTTTGACAAAAAAAGAAAGTTAAATAAAGATGAAAGAGCCCTATGATTCCCCCTGCTCTTCAATTGAAGGATTGGAAGTCTTGTGTTACTCTATACAGCATCTTTAAGTCTCTCAGGGTAATAGGATTTGGAGAAACATTGAAGAGATTTCCATACAGCGGCTGTGACGCTCATAGTACTCTCATTTAATCGTACCAATTTCCATGCACTTTTTCGAAATGTATGGCGACGTATGTCAGCAATGGCATCACGAATGTTGGCCTTCCAATCGGAATTGTCTCTGGTTTGTGGCATAACACTTTACTTTAACGTCGCCCCACTGGAAATAGACCCATGGTGTTAAATTGCAGCTTCTTGGCAGGCAATTGACCACCATTTCGGCTAATTAAACAGCCATCTACGGTTTGAAGCAATAAATCGACATTGGCAGGAGATGTGTAGCAAGTTGCACTATTCTGTTGAAAGCAAACATCGTTCACATTAATACCGTGATGAGCGGCAAATACGCATGAAGAGAGGGTAAGAAAAATCGGTTGTCATGGTGGCGTTAGGTGTCTGTCTGTCCATTCATCGCAAATGGTTGGCGTCGTCCGAATTTTCATAGAAATTTGGCCCAATGGGGGATGCTTTTGCATCCAAAATCCGCATTCTGGGCTTCCTGTAAGACCACGTGTGAGTGTTTTGAGAGACCGCAAGATACGGCCAATTTTGTGCGTTTTTTACTTACCCAACCAAGATGAAAAAGAGCTTCATTCGAAAAAAAATAATTTTTTGGCAAAATCGACATCTATCATGGTGTTTCTCGTTGGGCCCATCCAAACGGTTGACACAATTAAATCGATTGTGGCAGAGATGTGTGGCAAATTGCAATATCACTGCTGAAACAAACATCGTTCAGATCAATACCATGTAGAGCTGCAAAAATCTGGCAAAAATATTGGTTGTCAAGGTGCGTTAGGTGTCAGCAATTTGCCCGGTAATGGTTTGCGGCCAATCCTCATTTTGCAAACCAAAACCGTAAACTTGAAATGGTGATTCTGGCTTCTTATGTTTGACGATCCACACTTCCCCATTCCGTGGCGACATAAACACCCACGTGTGAGGGGTTGTCTGAGCCCCCAAATAACGTCAATTTTAGCTAATAAACGTACCGCACCAACAGATGAAATGTGATCTAAAAAGATGATTTTTTTCTTTTGGTAAAATCTGACTAATCGAAGGAGAAAAGAAGCAGTGGTCATGGCGGTTTCAAGCTCTTTATCAATTAAACTATGTAAGGCATTCATACGGAGGGTCTTTCAATAAAATTCGATGTAAACCTAGTGCATGAAATGCACAATTCTTTGAGAAAGATGGCAATATGGATGTTGGGGTTGATTTTAAGATATCATCCTATGGATTCTCGTTGGCCCATCTAGCGGCTTCACCACTCCCTCAGCCTCAGCTTCGATATTTGGCAGTGTACGTACTGTACGTGCATGCCTCGCAGTCTGAAGGCATCAACAATGAAAATCAGTTTTCATGAAACCTTTAGCAATAAATTTGCGTATACCGGCAGCTGTTTTGGTCCTTTCTCTTTGCGAACAAATTTTTTACGAAATTTTGTGCAATTGCCGACCTTACATTGGCTTTGTTTTGGGAAATAATTTCCAAATAAAATCCTAACGTTATTCAAGCCGAAATCGATTCATTACTGCATGGAGATAATGTTCCAAATGACATAAGTATTGCCAGATTCGAGATCTGAACCGATGGTTCAAATTTAAATCAATAGAGGGCCCACCCGATATGCAAGCAGTATTGTTCCACCTCTATATGGCAATAGTATTACGAGCATTTGAGGCGGTGAGACCTTTTGCTTCCGAATCTGTAGAATTTTTAAGAATTTTGATAAGAATATGAGCCACTGAATAAAAAAGAAATTTTCTTATCCGCTCATAACTTTTTATACGATCCAATAAAAATAAGACACACACTAAAATATGATAGTCACAGACACAGATAAAGTTTGCTTTGCCAGTACAATTTATTATTAAAACTTATAATTTAAGTAATAATGGAAGACAAAATAAATTTCGTATTTATATAGACAATGAACAACAATAGACAGCAAAAAATAAATAAAAGAATAAGAAAAAAAAAGTAAACAAAAACAAGAAATCAAAAGAAAATTATTTTTCTGTTATTATGGTAATTAAATTGCAAATACGAGTATACTTTTAAGAACAAACGGAAGATAAAACTTTAAAGAAAAAAGAAAAGAAATTTCAATTTCAGAACACTTTAATATTTATTTTAACAATCGATAAATATCGCTTCTACTATCGAAAACCATGAAAATAAAATCTTAACTGCCTTCAAATGGTTGCCATAATTCTTATTAAAAACCATTAAAAAGAAAACAAAAAAAAAAACGACAAGACAAGAGTTTTCTCTTGTCTGTACACAAAAAAAAAAAACAAGTAAAATTGACTTTCATTCACCAGTTATCGATGAAATAAAAACAAATATCCTGCACATTAAATATAATCCAACTTATATTATTACCACCTCCGCCTTCCTTTTTCACTCCACAGGCCATAAATGAATGGTGAGGGGGACCCCATTAGAAAATGTCTCTGTGCAAAATGTTATCATTATTGCTGTTATTTTTGTTGTTGTTGTGTTTTGCTTTTGTTTTGTTCTTGTTAATGTCGTTTTTGTTTTTATGTTTTTAAGTGACAACAAATATGTCAATGACAGCAACAGCAATAGCAATAGCATCAAGGCAATAGCATCATGGCAATGGCAATAGCATCATGGCATCAACACAAAAATATCATTTCTGTTATAAATTGCATCATATTTTTGATTATACACATACACCTACACTCCCACACACACACATACACACACATATATACAACCAAAAAGAGACCCATATATACGTATACACATAAACATACCATAGTCAGGCAGGACAGGACATTAGACTTTCTTTTAGTGGGGATAGACAAGCGACATGTTTAAGGGGTTGTAATCAAACGAAAATGCCAAATGTTGAGAGGCGCAGGGCATGACAACAGTATAAAAGCAATCATCTGTGTTTAGTTTTAGACAAGCAACCCACAGAGGCAGGAATAAGTTAACAGAGGGGTGGGTTTATTAATAAAATTAATAACGTATGCCCACTCTATTTGAGATAATATTAATAAGACTACCACAGCCATAATTGACCCCCAAGTTCACATAGAGAACTTAAATAAGTCTCTACGATAGGATCAAGAAATAAAATTTAATCGCCTTTAAAAATGCTATTAAATTTCGATACAATGTTGTGTTTAATTCATATTGCAAGTTGCATACGTACATAATTGGCTTTATAATCCCTCAAGCAGCATTACCGCCTAGCTTCTCATGCCACTTATGTCACTCATGTTACCTTTTTTTTTGGCGGGACCTAGTCTTTAAAGTCGACTTCGACCGACAGATTCTTGAGAAACTGGTTCATGACAAACTTTATTTTACTCTCCTGGTTTTTGGCCAGAAATCTGCTGAGAGGCAATCGCCGGAACAATACTTTTTCGTTTTTCGTTTCGTTGGGCATGTCTGACTAGGGTTTTGAACAGTGGTCTGATGTCTTATGAGACAGCAAACTACCTACTAGACTTACTTACCCTTACCCGGTATTAAATCTTGGATGCTGACAGAATCCATAACTGATTTGTCATGTATAAGCTCGCATGTCATCCAAGGGATACCTAATGCAAAGCACTCGGTTCATTATAATTACAAGGAATGCTTCTTTGCTACAATGCCCTTCTACTCTGCTATCCTATTGAGAGACTTGCGACAAGAGTTCTTCTGCCAAAATGAATGCTTGCTTATACCCTTTCCCGAGATAGTTTTATCATAAATTATCTTTACCAGTCAGTGTGGCCATCATTTTCGTCTGGAAGAAGCCACAAGGACCCGGTAGTCTTATGGAGCTGTATTTACTTTCTAAACGTTTCCAAAATGCTTCCTAAACACTGTCATGAACAAAGTACGTTGCAGTACTACCTTCTTACAAGTGGAAGCTGTGGAGGTCCATTCAGAGATCTGTTGTAATGTAAATTCAATAGAAAGTTACAACCTCCTTCCTTCCTTCTCAACTTCCTTCAGAAGTCTGACATCATGTAAAGGCCCTTTGAAAGTTACAATTTCCTTCCTTTCTTCCTTCTGAATTTCAGTTGAGTAAGTCTGCATCATGTAAATACACTTGAAATTTACAAATCCTTAGATAATTCCAGTGACCAATATTTGATCCTGGTTCTCCAAAGGTTACCAACTATACTTTGCAGTAAAAGTCCACTAGAAGAAGGTCAAATCAAAATGGGGTACACAAACGCACTTTCTCTTCATTTATCAATCAATGTTGTAGAGGAAGTTCTAGCTTATTAGTTCGACAAAATCCGTACATCGAACAAACGAAATTTCTGCCAAAACATTTCTGGTGTCCATGGGAGGTGTCAAAAGACAATTCGCGGCAATCGATTCGTATCGCGCTCATTAGAATTTGACTCTTGCAGACCATAACTAAACGATTTTACATTGCATTTTGGGCCAGCACTCGTATGAAATGCAACTGATTTCAAACAACTGCAGTAAAGGCCAGGCCATAGACAACATGTACCCCAACTGCATCCAATTTTTATCTGAAAAATCATCTTCAAGCATTAAGGCTCATTTCTAATGAATGGCGTACGTGAATATAGCAAAAATGTTTAAATACTGACGATACAATTCCCCCAAGAATGAGATCCAAGAAAGTCCATGCATACCTGAAAAGCGTGGTGGTATGGATTTGTCCTAGCCAAGTCAGCCATACAAATTTTTCTTTTGAAAGATAGTTAGCCAGCAAACGCCGTTCCACGGATAAGCTCATAGGTTTATTATAACAACGATTTCGATCTGAATGTGATGATCTAGAGACAACGATATTGAGGTTTAACAGGGCGATATGTATATGCCATAGAGATTATTAACTACGCTGGATATTCTGCACTAAACTATTGTAGTCTCTCACTCGAATGTAGGTGATGTGATGAGCAAATGTGCCAATTAACATCGTTTAGAGTTTTTTTATAGGGGGTTTTCTTAACAAGGAATGGCCATGGTCCATCGATCAATTCGACTCTGATTTATCTGTGCCAGAGTCATTGAAAAAATTGGACATTTCGAATGCATACTCATCCAGAAGAAGCCATGGAGAACAATAGAAACGAATCTTGGATTTTCCGTTATCTTACACACACTTTTTGTTTTATTCTATATCATCTTGCATTCACTAGATCTCTGGTTGATGCTTCAGGACATTTCAGCTCTTACTGGCTTTACTGTGGCCAATATCTAGCCCAGTCAATGCCTGTGTCCCACATGTCCAGACATTTTGTAACCCACTGTTTGTTTATGTCTCATCCTATGTCTAGACTATGTGGGGTAATATGTGTATCGTCTGTCTGTATTGTCTGTCTATACAATTGAAATGAATGGCCTTTTAGAAAAATTCACTTTGAAAGCCTAAAATTTTCTTGTCCTAAAATAATTGACTTGAAAAAAGAAGATAAGACATGTGCCTGTGATATGTTATGGCCTCCTGCGAGAGTGTGGGTTCGTAACAGCAGACATTTAAAAGGACATCATTAATTACGAATAAATAAAAGTAACCAGCCTTTGAACTTTATTTTGTATATTTTTTCGGTAATTTATCGAATATTTTTATTTCTTTCGATTGATAAATATCAAATGCCACACCACCCCCGCCCCACTCTTCTCATTCTCCACTGCAACAGTAACATGATGAGCTACATATTTAAGGATATTGACAAACCACCCACATGTGTGTAACAAATTGTTGAAAGAAAAATAAAAGATCATAGAAGACGATGACAATGATGAAAAGCAAAATAAGAAAAATAAATAATTTTCTTGAAAAAGAAAAATTATATTCATCATCAATTAGATATGGATTGTGTGTGTGTGTGTCTGTGTGTGAATTAGTGCTGTTGCTTGCTGTTTGCTACTGCTCCATGTTTCCTATGAAAAATTATCAATAAATTGTTAACACAGAATGGAAGAGCGATACAACTTAATGATGGACTACTACCCGCAACATTTTCCGGTATCAATGAAGCAGTTTGAAGAGAATTATTAGTGGCAGTATTGGTGGCAGCATCAACGCTTAGAGAAGTAAGCGATAAGTATTAAACGTTTGTTGATATCGTCCTATCATTGACATCATTTCTCTTGTCTAAGACAAATTTTGCTGTCAGTTTTTATTGCTTCTCTTCTTCCCCTTTTCATTTCATTTCATTTCTTTTAAAATAAATCGAGAAGATTGTTGTGTTGAAAGTGCCCAGTAGGAAATTTTTTGCAGAAATTTATGACAAACTGGTAATATTTTCGAAAAATTCAATTCACATTTTAGAGTAAAACAAATGTATCTGAGGTAGATAAGCAATTCAGCCTTAAGGATCTCAGTTATTTATAAGCCACGACTTGTTTACAAATTATTTCACAATCAAATGAATTTAATTTAATTCCTGATATTATTTTTAGAAATAAGCAAGAATTTAATACCCAGCTTTCGAATAACATACCCACCCTGCTGCCTAATTAAAGGCAGCTTAGACATTTAACATCAAATTTGATTTCCTTGCTTCATCTTCATTTGGTTTTTTCGGTCTGAAATGGGGGGGAAAACAACCGCCTGTGCCTTTACCACACTCCTCGAAACGCGTTAGGAATTACATACTTCGTAGAGGGTCAACTTACTTTGCCGTTTTGTTTCTTGTTCCTCACCTCCTCACTGTAATTGTGATGCCTTGAGCTTATTATTTCCTGTCTTCGCAACGCCCTGTATCCTGTACCTTTAATCACTTTAGTTCTCCCGCAAATCAGTGACATGCGAACATCATGCATGTACCACTCCACTTTTCCTTAGTGAGAAATAAGTGAGTCTGCCGATATTCAGAATCAATTGTGTATCCTTTACATTAGAATTGGCCTACCTTCTGTACCAATTGAACATGAATGGCATCTAGTTTTGAGTGTGAGTATGGAACTATATGAGCGGCTATAGCCAACTCATAATCTAACCTGTACTTGATCTGGGTAAACCTATTCACTACAAAATATCTGAACTAGAATCGAAAGTCTTACAACGAAGATATCCAAACGACAATGAGACGCAAATTTCCACAGCAAAACAGTCTTCAGATTCCCAGATAATGTGAAAGATTTTCAAAGAAAATCGAGTGTCTGAGAGAAGAAAGCGAGATATTTGAAGATTACTTTCATATGGCTGCCTGGACCCAAAGATATTGCAATACGACGTACTTGTAAAGGGCCTGTACAATGGAAAATAAAAATTCACGATTAGGCATTCCGTCTAATGGTCTCACAAACTCACTCATTTGCAAATATTAACCAAGAAATCTGATTCAATATGGTAATACAGATGACAACTTGGGTTCAACACATCACAAGCCTAACTATGTGACCTCATGGCAGATGCATGGCATCTGGAAATATCTTATGATGCCTAATGCAGCTTAAGTTGTAACGACAAGGCAAAAGAGGAGGGTGAGGTTGAATATTCGCTGTCATTGTAAAGCGTTTGAGAATCTAAAATGAAGATTTCTTGGCACCAAAAATTTTGTGACTTAAACAGCCTGAAATCATCACAAATTTTGTGGCAAGAGGGCCTAGAATTGCTCTACTTTGGATTCCAGAACATTTTAGTTTCATTGTTAAGAAATGACTGAAGATTGTATAGGAGATACACCAACTCTGTATAGAACTGAGATTGAAAGTGACAATTTTTTATGCCTAGAGGGAATTCTAAGAAATCATTTCCACGAAAATTCGAATATACTGTGAACGTGAATTAGGATAATGGTCGCAGTTATTTCAGAAGCATGGACTGGCTAGCATTATTGAAGTAATTAAGCTGGAGCAAGTTTTCTTTCCAAGAGAAACACAATAGTGTCCTAACAATACTGCAGATTTAGTTGTATAATCTTATCAAGAATAACCTATTGAGACAAGAAGCTTTCCCTAATCTAGGATGAAGAGATTGTGTTCACATTCTTTTTCTTTTTCATTTCCCACATGGTTGCTTAATTTTATAATTTCGATTTTATTTTTTCCCTGTGCTGGTATATTATTCCACATGGGTGAGATGCTGCTATTGCCCAGGATGAGAAGGCGTTTACTAGAATTCTTTCTCTCCTTTTTTTTGCCTAAATCCTTGGCTGTATTGTTTCATTTAGAGTTCGGCGTTTATGCTGCATACGTGAGGTTGCTTTTGTATTCGCTAAATAAACAATAATGCACGCTTACTGCCTCCTTGCCCCCCCTCTATCCATTACGTCTTTTCTTCAGACTCTATTGTTGGGTAAAATGGTCTAGGCCTGAGTAAAATTTTTCCCTATGTGCGCTATTGTCATTGTACGTATCGACGTACGTATCAAGTAAACATACGCAGATTGATGCTGCAGGAATTTTTTCAAAAACACTTTTGTTTGTGCCTTGTGTTTTTCTTCTCGTATGTATGTGTGCTGAAAAGCTAATATGAAAGTTTTACTAGCATTTTTCCTACATCGAGTAGAGTTGTGTAGTAGCAACTACACTCGGTAATGCTGGCAACAAAACAAATTCCAAAGGAAATTCAGCTCAGCCCTGGCTACAGTTTCCTTTTTTTTATTATTTTGAACTTTTTTTCTGCTTTTTTCTCCTTCTTCTTTTGTTTTTTTTTTTTTTTTTTTGCTTTTGTGCTACTTCCCATTTTGCTGTTCTACATCACATAGATTTTTGATGATGATTTTTCATTGCTCAGTTTTAATTTTACACTTGAGTTGATTTTTATGTTCGCTTCAACAGCTGATGAGAAGTTTAATGTCAACTTTTTTTTGTGCTATTCATGGCAAAAATAGCAACAAAAAAAAAAAAAAACAAATAAAAGAAATGCACGGTTAATATACGGCATTTTAACCTTAAAGCTCATGCTTCCCACCCTCGCCGTCTTTTCTTCGGAGGGCTGATAAAAATATTGCACAGGAAAATTAAAAAATATTTTGTTTGAAAGAAAATCAAAGAAAAAGCAAAAAAAAAAAGTTTTTCCAATATCTTACCAGTTTTCGCCTAATGTTTGTCGAATTGTGTCAAATTGTTGAAAATAATCATGATGATCAGCTATTTTTTGCCAGTCTTCATGCTTTTGCACAGAAAGTTTTGAAATATTTCAAGAGTTCAATTGCAATTTAACTTGATTAATCATTTGTGCAGAAGCTTCTTAGGATTGGATTTCTAAATTGTTTACTCCAAAGTTCGTACAGATATTTCAACACTAAAACAAAACCCATAAGGTTTGCAGACAGGGTCCTTTTTTGATGGGATAACCATGGCTCCGTTGATATAACCTCCACATAACAGCGTGGGGTATAACTTCAGGAATGCTGCTTTCACTATGGGCTTTAAGATCTTTGCGTAGTTTTTTTGCAATTCACAGTGCCTATTCAACAGTTTCGATTAATTGGTTTACTGCCACCCTCTGGAACTGTATTTTTATGGATTTTAATTTCAGTCACTGAGTCTGAATCGCAAGCCTCTTTTATTCACCATTTTCGATATTTTGGTCTTCATTTGACACCTGTCTCGAGGTTTTAATAACACCACGACCTTTCAGAAAATTGTTTTAGACTGGAAAGTCTTCGTGATTGTTCTCTTCTGCTTTGGCGTTCTTGCTTAGTTTGTCTCTCTCAATACACTCTCTTACTTCGCCTAAGGACCATAAGGTGTTTCCCGAATACTAGACGGATCTTTTGATAAGGATGAGATGTCCTGCTACAACCTCAAAATTTGTGCGCATCAACAGGCAAATTTACTTCTCTATCAAGTGGTTTTCTACTGCCTTACTTACTTACTACTACTGCCTTATCATAAGAAAATCGTAAACCAAGCATGCCTTTATAACTAGGATAGGTTGTTACGAATGCACCTCTACCTCTCGCCTTAGCCCAGAAGATTTTGCATACCCTTGTAGCGCAGATAATCAAAAGTTATGTTAAAAACAGCCGTAAGAAATGATTAAAAAACGAAAAATAGAATTGAAAGAAATAGGAAAAGAACAGAAAGGAAGAATAGAAAAGAAAATATAAAGACCAGTCAGTCAAAGAAGGGAAGGAATCTCTTCAGATCAGAAATACTGGCCGCCAATAAGTTTCTGAGGCCTCTAAAGACATTCTGTTCTTAATAAGCTAAGCCACTGAAATCTAGACAAAAGCACAAGATGCATTCAAAGGCTTAGGATGCGCATTAAAACATAGACCAACAACGGGGGCATGCCTTTAGAAGACAATAGTTTGTAAGAAATCTAATCAAAGTCCTGAGAGACTTTCTTGTCAAGCTAAGGACCTTTGCATAACATCTAACCTCTAGTCTTAAGATTCTACACCATGACGCATCTATTCTCTGTTTGAATAACTGTTCGAAGAAGGCATTCCATTGGAGGTCTTACAGATTTATCCGCTAAGTTCATAAACATTTCACCGCGTTGTCTCTCTGTAGTTCAATGTCACAGTGCCTCGGATTCCAACACAATTTATTACGATACTAGCACAGAATTCGTAGTTGGCTTCTTAGACATAAGGCCGCGGTCTTCTGGCAAAATCTGTGATTGTAAATGAAATAAAATTATCACGAAAGATTCCTCAAAATCTATCGTTTAATGCCGACTTTAGACTGTAGATTCCTTCACTCTTGAATAAAATTAGCACCACATTGGGTGATTGAGAGGTCCTGGTATGGAATATGATGCTGCGCAGTGTCGTCAATGTATGCATATGTAAGGCCTTATGCAATATATGCCGCAGGCAGTTTTGTTACCTTAAGGATCTCAAATATCATAGCCTACAGACGCCTTTCTATATAGCAACAGAGCAAAACCACAGATACTACCGCCTCTCTTGAAATATCACTAAGGTCCACTAGCCGTAATCACTTATCGTGACCATGTTATTTGTGCAGTCAGGACTGAAAGTCATAAATTCGTTTCCTCAATGCATTAACATGTCCAAATTCACTTATTTTAACGAGATACCACTCAGAAATCAAGTGCTGGTCCTCTGTTGCTACCATTATTCAATCCTGATTGTCAATTACTGAGATTCCTTCGTAAAACATTCTGATTAATTGGGATTTTCTTTCTCTATTTGAAGGCAGGTAATTATGTCATGAGGGTATCAAATACTTCTGAACAATATGTGTGTGAAGATATTCTATTTCTTAGGCATTATAAACGCTTTGGTTTTGGGCTCAGTAAGCTTTTCATTTAAAACATACTGAGTAATGACATTCATCGGCAATGGAAGAGTAAATGTATTCGTCACGAGAACTGTAAGCCATAACAAAACCCAAGAATTCTTTGAACGTTCAAATCGTTTTTGAGTGGCATACTTCCGTCTCCGCGTTTAGATCTTTGCTTTTCCATACTAAACTTTTTAAATTCAAATTTCTTTAACACAAATGTACTCTCAAGTATTCCCATCATCAGAGAAATCCGTTCAAAACAAACAAAAAAAAAGTCAACACGAATTGAAATTGAATCTTAGCATGACAATGGCCATGAGATGCTGTTCTAAAAGCAAAATATCAATGCTACATGCATACATATGTACGCCTTAATTTACGAAACATATCATACGTACACATACATACATGCATACATGCATTCACATACATACATACATACATACGTGTAAATTGTTTATTTGTATTCAAAATAAACAGAAATAAATTAAAAACAACATGAATGAGAAAATAACAACAGCAACAACAACAACAACACCAAAAAAAATATAGTTACAGTTATTTTTTGTTTTCTATACAGTTAACTCAACTATTTGTTTGTTAAATTGTTATTTTTCTAGCATAGTTTTAGAAGTAACACAATACCAGTGTTATAAAATCTAAACACACACATGCATACATGGACGAAACAAAAACAACAAAAAAAAATAGGAGGCAGGCGGTACCGAAGGACATGCACCAATACAAAGACTGTCATACATAGAAAATTGGTCACACACACTCATGTATTGCTGCCAGTGTTTATAAAGGGAAAGTAACACTGGCAGAAATGTTATACAGACTGACAGGGTATTTTAGCAGGATCCTAAACACACATACACTTGCCAGTTTGCCATTTTTTTCTTTTATTTTGTTTGTTGTGTACAATCGCATGTAATCAAATATAGCATGAATTTAGGGATTTACCATGGTATACTCCCGTAATATAATAACAGTCGGATTAAGGGACTTTTAGGTGCCAGGTTGAGAAAAAAAATAAAATAAAGAAATGTGTAACGGAGTGAAAATAAAAAGATTAGCGTTCTTAAATGAATGCCATATTTCACTGGCTATTGTAGAAGGCTATTTCAAAGAGTACTAAAGTCCAGGACGTTACTGTAGGACTATGGAATTGATGTCCTACTAATTTGTTGGAAGGAACAGCAGGTACTTTTAGCCGTAAGCAGGTTAAACTTGGTCAGCTGTTGGTATAAACGGCTTCTTAGTCGTGCTAGGGTTGTGCTACGGTCATTCCAAGGTATCCTATAACTTTCTAAACAGATTCCTAGACCAGAATCTCTTCTAGAACGGGCAGCAATTTGCCATCCTTGTTAATACAGTACCTTGAGAACAATAAAATTGACGTCCTACTAATTTACCCTAGCAGCAGCTGCTATCTTTAGCGTTAAACCTGTAATAAACGTGTTGAACTGTTGGCATGACAACTGTCTTGGTTATGCTAGGGGCTGTGAAACATTCGGACACGAGCTTCATACACCGTAGTCTCATGCTAAAACATTCTCTGAAAGTAAACAGAATTGTCTCGACAGGTTAAAACTGAATGAACTGTTGCCAGTTACTTTCCATGCCATGGTAGGTACTAGAGATCCATACTGAGGTAACCTGTAACTTTCTGAACATATCCTTCGACACGTAATCTCACTAATACACGTTTAGAACGCACAGCCAGATACAGTCTTAAATTCTCTGAAAATAAATGTTTCGGCGCGAAGTAGTATTGCGAACATCAAAATAGCATCCTGTATAGGCAATGAATAACTGTATGACTTCTAGACTGAATCCATACTGTTCAATCCAGACGATTGCTTACGATAACACAGTATTCCCTGTGAAGATACTAAATTACTTGGATATCATGACTGCCTGAAACTGGAGGATTATTTGAACCTCTGGGCACTGGGGACATACTCGAAAAATATTTTGTGGACGAATTGTCAAAATGGAAAGATGTGCGGTCAAAAAAAGCACAGGTAAAGAGAGACGAAAATACTCTCCTCAAACCAAATGGGTTTGAGGCAATCAAAGCTTTGGTTGAGAAATTGTCATCACAAAAGATCATGTGTTGTGCATCAGATCTAAGTGCTGTGTCAGACTATCCAGGAAAAACCTGAGCTTGTTAAGCGGTCTTTTAACAGAGCACTGTAGACTCAAGACAGACTTATTCAGAATTATTTCGAGCTTAACATGTGACTTCTCTGACGATGAGAATGAATCATCGAAGCACACAATGTTTTTGGATAGCTGTGGGGGCATTAATGCTTCCCAGAAGGGAACAAGAAGGGAATTGTTCATTACAACCTACGCTACGGAACACTACCCATTGTTGTGTTCATAATTTTATCCCATCTGTAGTAGAGGTACCTATAGTTCGAAGTCGAGCCCGCGAATGACAGATTATTGAGAAACTTTATCATGGCGAATTTATTCACCCTTAAAGCTAATTGTCTGACCGACTACTGCAAGGAAGTCGAGCCGAATGAAAATATTTTCTTCATTGTTCCTAGGTTTTTGAACCCAAGGGCTCCCTTATAATAAGCCAACAAACTACCTGCTAGAATAGGGGCGATTCTAGTTTAATTTGCCTAAATAAATATGCGAAACCAATTATTCATTAATACTCAGAGATTTAATGGACTCCATGATAGAATGTTAGCCCAGCCCTGCTTAAATACGCAGGAATTCCAAATCCAAACACTTCTATTTTCTAACTCAAAACCTAAAACTACCATTGAATGTGTGGTGGCATTTTAACCAAGAAACATGTACAACTAGAAGGTAAACACACTCCTCTCTCTAAAAACACCACAGTTATTTATATATTTTTTTTTTTTTTTTTTTTTTTTTTTAAAATTACATACTACAATCAGTCAAGCCACACAACACACATACATGCATATGTACATTGCAGATAAGAGCCCAGTTTAGATTTTCTAAAAATAATAACAATAACAATATAGTGGAGACGAGCAGAGAACAAGAAAAGAAAATTCTAGGAGAGAACAGATAATTTATTACGCAAAGTATTATAATACCATAGGGATAGGTTACTCTGGAAAGAAACATACACATTAAAAGATTGACAACCCGTGACCCGTGCAATTGATTTTAAGTTTTAACGATTCACATACGTTGGGTTTGCTGTTTACTGACTGTCGATAATAAGACATTGTAATTTTATTCCCTATTTTTTATATTTGCACTGTACGAGTAGGTAGTACTGGTATATTGTATTTGAAGAAGTATTTGTTACATCATAAGCAAGAAGTTCTTTAAACGTCGTACATGGTACTGACTTAGTTACCCTTGATTTTTGCTTAAGTCCGCCTTCATTTATCATAATATTTTTGGACGCTGCATTTATGAGTGTGTAACACATACTAACAAAAACTTGATAGATTTCCAAGTGACTAATAGAGTTTCATTTCCTCGAGCTGTAAAGAATGTCATTCTCATTCTTCTTCGTCAAATCTGATCTTCAAGATCGTCGCTGTAGCTTGATCGTTCTACCGTCAACATTTTTCTACACAAATCTTCGATGCCTACTTCCTATGCCCTTAGGCGCTCATAAAAAAACATCTGGAACTTATACGGTTCTAAACGGCTAATTATTCTTGTTGATATTGGTCATTACAACCTTTAAGTCAGGATTACGACCTATCTTCTGATACACATTTATATTGTGTGTGGTAATTTTATCCATAAGCGGCGGTGCTAAGTTTTTAAGTCGACTCTGAAAACAAATTTTGGAGAAACTTTTCTTGGAATTTTTGATTTCTTCCCGAATTTTTGCCAGAATTCTGTGAGAGAGGAAGTCGGTAAATTTTTTTATTTCGTTTCTTGAAGATGTTTGACCTGGTCGTGCCGCAGGTCTATTAAGCCACAACTACTACTACTTGACTGCGACGACTTCTACAGTAACACGCGATACATGAACTGAGGTATCATCATCTTGAAGTAGGGATACCATGTAGTAGTCAGTGCTTGAGCTAGCTGTCGGTTTATCTACATTTTTTTTTCTTCTTCTTTTTTATTTCAGTTTGAATCAAATTTTTTTTCACTCTTGACTTTTTTCTTTCTTTGTCAATGATTGTTGATATTTTGTTGTTGTTTGTTGTTTTGTTGTTGTTGTTGTTGTTGTTGTTACTAGAGTTTGGTACCGTGTTATTTGTTATCTTATAACTGTAGTTTGCTTGCTTACATGTATTGGTTAATGTTATTTTGTTTTCATTGCATGTATACGTACAACAGAGTGTGTTAAACAGAATCCTAACTGCAATACTCCTCTATTGTTCTCTCATTTATTTGTCTCTGTGTGTGTGCGTGTGTGGTTGGGTGTGTGTGTGTGTGTTATAAACACAGACTTGTTGTCAAACAACTCATACGCCCACAGCATTTCTGTTACTCTACACTTAGCCAGACAAGAACTGGCAAAAACTATGCAGAATTCTGCTAGAAAAACAAACTCGCTATTAAATCATCTCAGGCATGATGGGTATAGGGTATTATAAGGTTGCCCTACGCCGGTAACTTTTCTAAATAAAAACAACACTTGCAAGCAAGTATAAAAAAAAAGAATTTCTTTTCTTTTTAACTACAAGCGACAAATAAGTGTTGTGTGAAATTTAAAAATTATTTGGCATCTTTGTCTTCTTTTTAATTTTTAAATAAAGTACCCGCAATTTACTGGATATTAAAAATGATTTCGTAACAAACAGATTAGATTTAAAACAACAAGTACGCTCTACTGTAACAGAATGAAAAGGCAGAGCACCTTACAACTCAAACATTTGTAAAGCAATTGCATCTAGAGTGGCTTGGAAAGCATAAAGACTTACATTTTGCACACTTGTTGTGACAAATTGTTGCAATTCAATGTGTAATCCGTCATTTTCATTGTAGCATATGGCAACATATAGTTTCAGCATGAGAAAAACAGCTTATTTTTCAAGGCCCTGAACTAAGAAAAGCAATTTTAGATGGTTTTTTTCGGTTTTTTTTTTGACTTATTAGACATGCAGCTACAGTTCTTACTCCAAGCAAGACATCTCTAACAAATGAAGCATGATGAGATATTTTTTTTGGCGACTTTCCTCTCAGATTTTTTTATATATTTTTTCTCATCAGAATTTTTTGTATAATTTTTGAACCACTGTCCCCATAGCGCTAATTCCAAATGTCAGCGATATTGCATTACCCTAATGGAGTTAACTTTCATCTCTACTTAGAAATCTATATCAAAAATTACTTATTTTACGCATTAGAACGACATTGAAATGTTAAGTCTCCTTCCATGCTATGAATCCGAGTATCATGACAAATTGTTTTTGTCTCAATATCTGTAAACGGTTCGAAATTATTTATTCTTTCCCATAAAGAAATGGGGCAAATACTAGATTCGAATTTCTTTTTTGTTTTTTGAATGACCATATGGTCAATGTTTAGATTCCTTTTATTGAAAGGTCTATACGATATGGTTGTGTCATGGCTAATCTTCTCCGTGGTTTAATCTAGACACAATCCTTGCTTTAAGGCTTCCTCTAGGTATTAAATTCGAGAACTCCACTAAATCAATACCAAAACAACTTGTGAACTAAAATTTGACGAGTTACAGTCCTCCACCAATGCATTGAGCTCAAATAAATTGAGCTCAAAAATACAAGCATCATTTAATAAACCATGACTTTTGAGTTTTCGGCTTCATACCTGAAAGGATAATATGGTCCAGTAAAGAGACGTTTGATCAGTTGAAAGGGATCGTATGTTGCAACGACATGCACACAACGCAATATTGAAAAAACTCATGATGTGGTGTCCAATATTTGGTGAGTGCAAGTTCGAAACTTGCCGTGGTCTAGTAGGTAGTGTGTTGGCTTATAAGACGAAAGGCCAAGGTTCGAATCCCCGGTCAGTCATCAAAAACGAAAACATGAAAAAAAAATATTTCTTCGCGTCTTCCTCTCAGCAGATTTCTGGCAAAAAACTCTGAGCGTAATAAAAATTGCCATGAAAGTTTCTCAAAAAAATCTGTCGTTCGAAGTCCGACTTTAAATGTAGGTCCGCCACTCATGCTAAAATTAACACACACAAACATAAGTGGTGTGAGAAGCTAGGTCGTAATCCTGACTGAAGGGTTGTAATGGCCAATTATGTATGTATGTAAGTTCGAAACATTATGTAATTCTATGCTGTCTCACATAGTTCAAGATATTTCAATTTAAAATGGCTATTTGGATGTAAAATGTTTTAAAAGGTTAAGTGCAGTCTTTTCGCTCAATCGATCGTTTGATAACTTCGCTTCCGACTTATTTAACCGGAATATAGACAGAGTTCGAAGCTAGATCGTAATCCTGACTAAAGGGTTTAAATATCAATTATGTACGTACATATGTGTCTGGCGAGTTTTTGCGCAGTTTCGTAAACATGATCAAACGACAAGACAAAAAAGTACATAGTTAGGGAAGATGGGTTAGTCATCCAACAAAGGAATAGGTTTTGGCAAACATGTGCTCTAATGCTGTCGCGCTAGTCTAATTGGTAATATATTTGGCTTAATAGACGTGAGGTCCTTCAAACCTTAGTTTAGAGGTCTCCACCAAAACGAAATACAAAAAAAAAATACTTTTTCGTCAATTTTTTTTCAGTAGACTTCTGGCAAAAGCTTTGAGAGTAAATAGAAATTCCCAAGAAAAATTTTCAAAAAAGTATTGGAAGAAGAGAAGCAAGGTCGTAATCCTGACTGATGGATTGTAATAAGCAAAGTATGTATGTATGTGCTCTAGTCGCCATCAAAATGGTTGAACAATTAATACCAAATATTTCTCTCTCTTTTTTGGATTGATTTCAAGACGATTTGCAAAGTAACGCTTGCATTAGTCCAATAAAATTATTCCTTTACATCAAGAATTTGCAAGGACGCAGACATGCTAACTTCCATAGCAAAAGTTCTTGAAGTAGGTTACGAAATCTCCCATAATTTTTGATTTTTATCACTGAGTGACTATTTTTTCTTTACAAACCTGAAGGATTGCCTTTCCAAAATTAGTCTTGATTCCAATGATAAAATATCTTCACAAATAATTCTAGTTTGATGACCTCGAAAATTCTTCAACATGAAAATAGTTTGAAGGATTTTGGCTTGATTGTACAGAAATCAAAGGAGGCTATTTTAAGAAACATACATGCATACATAATTGGTCATTACAACCATTCAGGCAACATTACGACCTAGCTTTTCGTACTACTTATCTTGTGTGTGTTAACTTACTACTTTTCTTGTGTGTTAATTTCAAACATGGAGTAGCGTGGACCTACAAGTTTAGTGTCGCTTTCCGAACCACAGATTTTCTGAGAAACTTTTCATGATAATTTTTTATTTATTCTCTGAGTTTTTTGCCAGAAACTTGCTGGAGGAAAGTCATCGGGGAAGTAATATTTTCTTTATATTTCATTAGAGCATGTCTGAACCTAGGGTTTATTGATCTCTACTCGTAGATATGATTTATAAAGCCATGGATTTACCTGTTGGCAATATGAAATCGGGGCCTTCTTGTATTACTCTGTATACTCTACACTTAATAGCAATGCTATTCATATGGGTTTATTGACACTATATGTATACAGTGGAGGCATTGTTGTTCATATATTCGATAATTTAGTATTGCAGTTTTTGTTTAATTAAAAAAACTATTCACAAATCAATGTCTTAACTGAAGCCAATATTAAACAATTTCCATTCACACCACACTGCAGTGGAAAACCACGCATAATTCATATTTCCGTCATCATAAATATTTTTTTTTTTGGCAGATATTTATTGCATTTTATAAATCTTGAAATATTATACCACACTCATACACTCATACCCATACTCATACTCATACTCATACTCATGCTCATACTCATACTCATACTCCTTTCATGATAAAAAATGAAAACATCCGGCTTAAAACCATCATATTCGCTTTTTTTTATTTATTTACGCAGACAAAATAATGGCATTCGGTCGGCAAAATGTTGCATTTAAATTGCTAATAAATCGTTAAGATTATTTGCCGCCATATGCCCCCATACCTCATACCACATGTAAGAAATGTTTCTTTCATTAAAGAAAAAAACAAGACAAAAACTTCAAAAATTATTTACAAAAATAAAAGGGGGAGAGAAATAGAAAACAATTTTAAATAAAAATTATACCTCATTAGTACAATTATTTGTAATACACATTGGCGCACCACTGCACCACAGCAGCCAAAGCTAATTGTCAAAGACACTCAAGACCCATGGGATATGCAAAATCTGGCGCAATAAAATCTTAACGATTTATTAGCATTAAATGTCAAATTTTGCCGACCGAATGCACTATTTTGTCTGCGTAATAATAATAAAAAAGCGAATATGAATTGGTTTTAAGCCGGATGTTTTCATTTTTTATCATGAAAGGAGTATGAGTATGAGTATGAGCATGAGTATGAGTATGAGTATGAGTATGGTATGAGTGTATGAGTGTGGTATAATATTTCAAGATTTATAAATATGCAAATAAAAATCTGCCAAAAAAAAAAGTATTTATGATGCAACGGAAATATGAATTATGCGTGGTTTTCCACTGCAGTGCTGGTGTGAATGGAAATTGTTTAATATTGGCTTCAGTTAAGACATTGATTTGTGGAATAGTTTTTTAATTAAACAAACTGCATACTAAATTATCGAATAAATGAACAACAATGCCTCCACTGTATACATATAGTGTCAATAAACCATATGAATAGCATTGCATTTAAGGTGAGCAATACAGAGTATACAGAAGGGCCCGATTTCATATTGCCAACAGGTAAACCCATGGCTTTATAAATCATATCCTACGAGTAGAGATCAATTTAAACAAAAAACCCCCTAAGGTTTCAGACCATGCTCTAATGAAATATAAAGAAAATATTTCTTCCCCGATGACTTTCTCCAGCAAGTTCTGCAAAAAATCAGAAGAATAAATAAAAAATTGATCCAATGAAATTTTCATCCAAGAAAATCTGTTGTTCGGAGTCGACTTTAATAAACTGTAGGTACGCCGCACGTCGCCATGTTTGAAATTAAGCACAAAAGATAAGTAGTAAACAAAACTAGGTCGTAAATGCTTGCCTGAATGGTTGTTAATGCACAATTATGGTATGCATGTATTTCTTAAAATAAAGGCCTCCCTTTGATTTTCTATAAACACGGTCCAAAAATTTTCAAAATAATTTTTCATGTTTGAAAGAATTTTCGAGGCTCATCAAATAGAATTATTTGTGAAATTTTTATCATTGGAGTCAGGACTAATTTGAGAAAGGCAAATCCTTCAGGTTTGTAAAGAAAAAATAGTCAGCTCCAGTGATAAAAAAATCAAAATTATTGGAAGATTTCGTAACCTACTTCCCAAAGAACTTTTGCTATGGAATGTAGCATGTCCTGCGTTCCTTGGCAAATTCGCTTGATGTAAAGGAATGAATTTTATGACCTATTGCAAGCGTCCCTTGCAAATCGTCCTTGAAATTAATCCAAAAAAGAGAGAGAAATATTTGGTATTAATTGTTCAACCATTTTGATGGCCGACTAGAAGCACATAAATACATACTTGTCTTATTAAATCCATCCAGTCGGATTAAGACCTTGCTGCCTTGCAGCCTACTTTTTTGAAATTTCTTCGGGAATTTCTATTTACCTCAAAGCCTTTGCCAGAGTCTACCCGAAAAAAAAATTGACGAAAAGTATTTTTTTTGTATTTCGTTTTGTGGAGACCTCTAAAACAAGGTTTGAACCGTGACCTACGTCTATTAAGCCAATAGTATTACCATTAGACTAGCGCGTACAGCATTAGAGCCACATGTTTCGCCCAAAACCTATTCCTTTGTTAGGATGACTAACGCATCTCCCCTAACTATGTACTGTTTTTGTCCCTGTCGTTTGATCCATGGTTGGACAGTTCGAAACTGGCGCAAAAACTCCCCGCCAACACATATGTACGTACATAATTGGCATTACAACCTTCAGTCAGGTTTACGATCTACCTTCTCACACTACTTATGTGTGTTAATTTTATCCACAAGTTGCGGGAGCTGCAAGCTAAAGTCGACTCCCAACGAAAGATTTTTTTGAACAATTTTTCATGACAATTTTTTATTTA
>QOCX01002184.1:8862-24293 GCA_005959815.1 Sarcophaga bullata | reverse complement strand
TAAGCATGTTTAGATGCACACAACTGGGAGAGAGAGGGAGAGAGTCACTCACACACTCCCACTAGCATATATAAATGCTCTAGTATTAGTATAAATATGTGTGAAAAAGCCCTTTTTAAATATGAATAAAATAGGAAATGAAGGTTTTGTACCACTTGAAGAAGATTTTAAAACGAAAGTGGGTGGATATTATTCCTCATGCTACCCTTTCTTTTTCCTTCATTCATCTCTCTCTTTCTTTTTAGATTCCTTTTCTTGAGATTTGAAACAAATTATTTGTTAAACAGCCGAGTGGCTTGGTGACTGTAGAAAAAAAAAAAAAAAAAAAAAAAAACAATTCTTTTTCTTTTTTTTTTTTAAAACCTCTCTTGAAAAACAAATTTCCTCTACTATTGTTACAAGAAAATTTAAATAATTTTGTAAAATTTTATTTAATTTTTTTTCTTTAAGCATGAATAAGCAATTATTTGTGCATTAATATGTACCCTCTGGCATAATGTATTAAAATTTAAATTGATTTTTTTAATCGCTTTACTGCGGGATTAAGACAAAATACTCGAGTTTTTTTTTTTTAAGATGGAAAATCAAATTATTTTCTCGTTTGATATTCAGGCATACAGCATATTCGTTCAAGTCTCTTGTAACTACCTTATACATACGAATATACGTACCACATGCTCGGATTTATACAGTTTACAGGCCGACAAGGTAAAGATATTTGCCAATAGAAAAACTAACATCAAACGAAATCAATATTTTTGTAAAGAATCTTACAGAAGCTAAAGCACCCATTACGAGTGGCTGTTTGGTTAGCGGCAGATATTTTTTTTCAAAAATGAGGACTGCGGCACCATTACGGTCAATTAAGACACATATCGCACCATAATAGCCGATGTTTTTGTACCCACCCTTTATGGTATTGATGTGAACAATGTTTGATTTCCACAGAATGGTAAAACTTGCCGCACATCTGGATTTATTGCGTTGAACGTCTGATGGCTCTTTAATTAGCCGAAATGGTGATGTTAATTGGCTGCCAAGAAGCTGCGATTTGGCACCGTTGGACTATTATCTGTGCGGCGCCGTTAAAGAAAAGTGTTATGCCGATAAAACCAGAGACAATTGAGTATTTGAAGACCAACATTCGTGATGACATACACTCGAAACAATCTTCAACAAAAACGAAATTTAAAACAAACTTTCTTCAATGACTGCCTCTCAGCAGTTTTTTGGCTAAAACTCTGATAGTAAATAACATCTGCGTTCGGTGTTCGACTTTAAACAGTAGGCTCCGCTACGCAATTAACTCTGACAACATAAGTGATGTGAGAAACTATATCGTAATCCTGTCGGAAGGGTTATAATGGTTGTAATGGTTCACCAATTGTGTATGTATATGCGTATGTTTGTACAGGGATGATATTAGGTAAAAACCAACAACAAATTGAGGTTTGAGGAATATAAGATTTACGAGATTTATAGAACAATCAGCTTCACGTGTAAAAACCGCGCGGAAACTTGAAAGCGAAAGATGATCTTAAGTAATACACACAAGAGCAATGCCAAGATAAAAATGGAATGCTTTTACAATCGTGCAATTAGCAATCTTTGTAATGATATGACGTGCTACGGTTGTGTTCGGCTGTAAACTGGATTCTACATTATGTGACTTCTTTGTGGACATTTATGGCCTATGGTGACATATACAAACAACAAATTCAAAAATTCCTTCTTTCTGCATTCCTCGTTTGAATAAGAAATATCGTGGTGCAGTGAAAAAAATTTTATTCTCACAGCTTAAGGAAGCGCTTTATGAAAAATGTTTCTTAAGCAAAGGCAGTATGAAAACCAATTTTTTTTAAAGCTTGAGTTTATTTATTTCAATAAACGCAAAGAAAATACAAATAAATGATGGAATTTATTGAAAAGAAAGAAAGAAAAAAATCACGAGAATCAAAATTAATTTGCTTTCAGGCACCTGTTCGAGCACAAAAGTACAAAAAATAGTGAAAAATTGTAAAAAAGATATTTTCTTGTGTAAATAAACTAAAATAAATAAAAATCTGCAATATTAGAGAGCAAAAATATTTTTTAAATAATATACACACATACATACATGAATACATAGTCACATATTAAGCACAAACACAAATATCTTGAATAAATGCATGTTTCAACACATGCCTTCTAGAAAAAAATAAACCAGAGGCTAAAAGACACAACAACGAAAAGTAGTGCGGTGAAAGCGATAGGACTTTTTTTTTATTTTTTTTTTTTTTTTTTTTTTTTTTTTTTTTTTTTATTTTTTTTTTTTTTTTTTTTTTTGGTATGTACAAGGAGATAGGAATAAGACAGGGAAAGAGAGAGAGAGAGAGAGAGAGGAGAGTGTGGTAGTAGAAAAGTAGGGATAATGCAAATTTATGTGTTTAGTCGTTTACAATCAAAACGGAGGGAAACTTAAAAAAGAAAACAAGAATGAGAAAGAAAAAACTGCAACATAAACATTAATAACAACAACATCAACAACAATAACAATGTCGACAACAACATAATTCATTTCTATTTAAACGATAAGAGTATGAACGAAACATCCGCTTTGGGAAGGCTTTAACAAACCCGTTACTTTCATCATCAACATTTTCATTGTACTCAGCGTCCTCATCATCATCATCATCATCCTCATCGTCCTTATTCCCAATCATCCTCATCCTCACCATCATCATCATCATTTTCTTTTGATTTCTTTTTCTTTGTATAAAAGTGCATCCGTTTGTTATTGTGTTTGTTTTTTAAACAACATGCCAACATGCATTCAAATATATATCGCTCCTCATACTACATACATACATACATACATACATACATACATACATAACATATATTATCGCGAATACTTCGCATATCCATTCACATACATTACGTATGAATGTGTATGGGGGGTACATGTGCATTAAGTAAACGTGCATGCATTAGTTTACAAGTGCAAGTCTCTACACTCAGAATACATTTGCGTGCGTATGTGTGTTTCGTTTAAACGCCTGCATTTTTTTCTCTCTCTCTCTTTTAAGCTTGTTGAAATAGTATGCGTGTATGTATATGTGAGTGTGAACAAGTCTCGTCTGTTGTATTTGTATTTGTATAGCACTCTTTAACTCTTTCACACAAACATACACACTCTCTTACTTGCTTTTGTAGCACTCTACACTGTCATAGGCAATGATAGCAGCATAAGGGTATCATCTTGGGTGTAATAAAACGTGAGTGAAAAAACGTAATTAAGAGAAAGCGCTTGCATGCTTGCCCTACTAAATCAATTGGATTATTATCCTTGATTGGAATGTGAACTGAAGGCATATTACTTTGCTTAGATTTCCTAAGAGTTTCGTTTAGATAATCAGAAAAACCATGTAAAAGTTTCGAATTCGAGCTGTTTCGAGGTTGAGTGTCTAACAGTGGATGCTACAAGCACTACCAACTCTTCTGGTCGATATTTACTAAAAGACCGATCAGAACTCTAGAATCTTAAACATAAAATCTACAGGAAACAGCCGTGAGGCTAGACAAGATTATTCAAGGCAATCAAATTCGTTTTGTTTACAAGAATTCGGCATTTCACTGTTTATGTTAGTTTTGGGCAGTCAGTCACACATCAAGTAACAAACGGTAATCGTGTAAGAGGGCATTTAGTAACAGGCGTGAGCATTTAGTAACAGACATGACCTGGTTTAGGTAGTGTACTGTGAGGACCACAGACTAGACCTGGTCTGTGAGGACAAAGATCACATAATAAATGTCATGTCGGAAGACAAAGGAGTTGTAAAAGAAAATAACCCAGTTGAGCGGTCATAAAAATTCCCTCTTCTATCCAGGAATNAGATAAAATAACCCAGTTGAGCGGTCATAAAAATTCTCTCTTCTATCCAGGAATCTTTAGCCAAAGTGTGGAATTTATCTGTAATTTCCGGCCTAAATGTGAGCAAGGTAGCCCCTATCTGCGGAACATAAACATACATACACAATGGGTCATTACAACACTTCAGTTAGGATTACGACCTAGCTTCTCACAGAACGTATGTTGCGAGTGTTAATTTTATATGCGATTGGCGGGACCAGCAGTTGAAAGGTCGATCCGAACGACAAACATTTCATGGCAATTTTATTTACTCTCAAGAGTTTTTGCCAGAAATCTGCTGCTCGGAAATCACCGAAAAAATATTTTTTCCTGATTTCGTTTTGTTGAAGATCTCTGATCTGGGATTTGAACAGTGGATACAATTGTGTATTGTCAATGGATAGAAGATTAGAACAATTCAGTTGAGCGGTCTCTTCTATTCAGAAAACTTTCTCCAAAGTGGGGAATTTTTCTGTAATTGCCAGCTTAATTGAGACCATAGGTGCCCCTATATGTAGAATACATAGGTGGTTCTTTATTGTGATGGTCGTTCTGGCAGTACGTTGAAAATACTTTAGTGTAACCCAACAGTTCCCAAAAACAACAAAAAACAAAAATCGACAACATTTAGAGACAAGCTAGGACTTCAATGTGATGTTTTGAAAAGGACTTTAAAACAGCCTTGCCTGTCATACAAATTTACAAGAAACTTTAGTCAATAAAATCTGTTGGCATTGGTCTTTGGCACTGGAAACCAATAGTTTCTGGTACTAGTGGTATTAAGCTGAAGGGCATCAGATATTCGTATTTGATTGAACATAACTTTTCTGTTTTTTTTTTGTTGTAATTTTTATGATTTTTCGCATTTTTTTTTTTTGTTTGCGATACCTTGTGTACTGTGCTTTTTTTTTTTCTTGTCATACTCGTAAACATGCTTTTAGTTTTTTTTCTTGTTTGTTTTTCGCTTCTTTTTTTCTTTCTTTTTATTTTGATTGTTTCATGAAAATGAGTGTCTGAGAGTGCATGCATGTATGTATGTATGTATGTATATGTATGTAGCGCTTTGGGTCCTTTTAAACGCCAATGATGTGTGGCCTTTAAGTTGCATTACTAAAGCAACTGCATTGTTGCTTGTGTATTCTGTTCGGTGTTTTATGAGCTCATAAAAGCCAAATAATAGCTCACTTCTGTCTATCATGATTGCAAAATAAAATGATTGAATACTGTGCGGGTATAAAAAAAATCATCAACAACAATAACAACAACAACTACCAAACAAATCTACGACAAAGAAAATGGAAAAGAAGACTTTTCGTTGTCGGTAAATAAATTTAATTTTTTTTTTTAGCAGAGAAGAGAGAGAGAGAGAGAAAACATTTCTTTTCCTTTTGAGAAATAATTTTCAAAGAAATTTTCTACAAATTTTCAAAACTCATTTAAAAAAAAAAACAAGCAAAAACAACAAGAGCAAAAATTCTAAAAATTTCTCGAAAACTTAATTTCTTTTTTAACAGTTTTTTTTTTTGATTAAAAAAAGAAGAAGAAGAAGAAAAAAAAGAAAGGAAAAAGTTAAACGAATGAAAGCAACAATTTCAAGTAATTAAGCTGGGAAATGTTTTGAAAAACATTTACAAACATTTGCACACATTTGCACCCAGTTTACTCAATTGAGATTTTCACAAGAGCAATGAGCGTTAATGTCTCCTCTCTCTCCATACTTATCTCTGTGCAATACACGTCATAGTACGTATGTACGTATGTACGTATGTACTCCCAGTTTTTTCTTCGAAACGGAAAACATATTTTTCTGTTTGAAGTTGGCATTTCTCTCACACATAGAACGACATTTTCATTGTGTGTGTGTGTGTGTGTGTTGATAGCAAATTTACTCATTTACTTACTAATTTCACAATATTTAGAGAATTTACAAAAAAAAAAAAAAAAAAAAAAAAAATTAAGGATTTTTCTGCACTAGTCTTTCTTATTTTTACAGTAAAATGTTTCTTTGGTTTTAAACAAAAATTTAATGAATTTGGTTTAAAAAGAATGACCATCGAAGTTCAATAAAAAAAATTGGTATTCTTCCTTTTCCTACTTCGTCTCTTCTTTCTCCATCTTCGCTATTATCCTTTGCCCTTTAGGACGTTGTATAAAGTGTCCTGTATTTGGCAAGTCCAAGTCCTCTAGCCTAATCCAGCCCAACCCATTTGGTAAGCCAAGGTATTTCAAATATTTTCATGGCACTTGGCATTGTGTTCAAATATAGAATATGACAGAAAGAAGAGCTATCATCTTGGACACATATAACGGCCCGTTCTCCTATCACATATAAACATGCCCCAGAAACTAACTGACAACGTGTTCTGTTGACTATTCTCGATATTTAGCATTAGAATTTCGGTCTAAAACAGGAATGCTCTACAAAATCGGACTGAAAATACAAGAATTTGATGATCAAAATGATTCTATAAACGATAGCTCAGTTAGACTGCAAAGAAAAAGCTAGCCAAGTGAGAGATATCAGAGGCAGACATTGGCAAATAAAATAAACGAATGCTCTGTTCTCAGTTACAAAAGTTACTGCGAATAGGAATGAATACAGAGGCAAATCTATACCTACAAGTCAATTTTAGTTGGCGGATGGCATACTTTCTAAACAAATTATGAAAAGGAAAAATTTTTCCTCAGTCTAGGATTTCTCAGCAACTCATAAATAGCTTTGCTTACTAGGCAGCCTAGGCAATCAGAGGTACACGTATGTTCATGTGTGTATTGCCAATTGTTTGGAGAGCTTCCGCTTTAACAATTTCATCAGCTACGCTATTGTTTGGAAAGCAATGGAAACTATTTATTCACACTAAGTCTAGCCATGAAATGCATGGTATTGGAACCAAAAGAATTAGTAATGAATGGAGCGAAGAAGAGGGAATTTTATTCACAGTGTATTTGAATCAATTTACAGAAGATGAGTCAGGAAAAAAATAGTACGAATATATAGGAAAGGCCTGTGTCAAATACCATCGATGCCAGTACAAGTGGAATATAATATCACTTAAGTATCCGCCACGGCTTCTCTGGGACGAGAACATTCTCATAAGTCTGGCGCATAAATCAGCATGAATTTAAAAGATGGCATGGGTTATTTTGGTTTTGAAAATCGCTGCTTATGGCCTGGTCGCATACACCAAAGGGGTCACATCGCATAATTTCTTTGGCAGTTTACATCACGTTCAAGTGAGTTGACCATACCCTCAAATGGTTTGCATAGAATTTCCAATGTGGCATGAGATTGCTTTTGGTTGAAAACATATGTCGTTAGTGTCCAGATTATCCAATTCAGGCCAAAAGCTGTTGATAATAATCGACGTATAATGTTTTCTGTTGACACTGATTGCTTGACTAACTTGGTTTTCAAAAATATACAAACAAACAACGCCGCCAACATAAAATTTTCACAATAAAATCACTTTTTCGCGATGCACTCGAAAAGTGCATTAATGCAGGGAAATGACTTTTGATTTGGCGTCAATTGACAACAACTACAGAGGGTCCATATCAGTGAACAAATATTATATCTTGGTCAATATGCATTCAGTTTCTGGGCCAGTTAAGTTGTAGAGATGCAGGCACAAGTCAACGATTCAAAATACTCAAATTTGGTCTTGGAAAGGCACGAGTTTTCGTGAGAATGAGGAATTGAATATTCCAAGATATTGCGCAATATTTTTGCATATCTTGCTATGTGTGCGGTATGTTGCCCAAACGCGTACGCCCACTGTTGACCAACCATTTTATATTTGCACTTTCGTACGTGCGATTTGTTTAAAATATTTTGAATCAATGACAACTAATTTGACCAAATGATGGCTCAACAAGATTGACCTTATTAAACTGCAAATTAACAAAAGTTCTGTTAGGAAGAACTGAAAAAAAAATTATCATTGGTAATCGGCTGTCTTACAACCACTTATACAATTTTGTGAGTTAATTTTATACATGAGTGTCGAGACCTACTGTTTAAAGTTTCGGGGACCTCCCAAAACGGAACAGATTTTTGAGAAACTTTCATGGCAATTTTTATATTGCTTTAGAGTTTGGTTTTTTCCAGAAAATCTGCTGAGAGGCAGCCGCCCGAAGAAAATATTTTTTCACATTTCGTTTTGAGATGTCTTGACCTGGATTCGAACCCTGGACTTCCGTCCTAATAAGCAACACCTATCTACTAACTACGGCGACTTCTGAAATGAACTTCTTAAAATTTGAACACAAAATGTTGCTTGTTGTATTTGATAGCCACTGACGCCAGACTGCATACAGCGTGATATGCCCATAAATTGGATCGATTTATTTAGGATTTCATAGAAAAAATACTAACCCCGACAATTTCAAAAAAAAAAAAAAACCTTTTCAAAGGTCAGTTTGACAACCTTAAAGCCATAGCACCATAGATAGCATATTGCACTTACTAGGCAACAACTCGAGAGAGTCTAAACCTAACCGACAATGAAATATGGAAACAAATATTTCTTAGGGTAGCCTCCTACGACCACAGTTCTGGCTATTTATCAAAAGCTTCTCTTATTCGGAATTGAAATTAAATCTGCTGGCCTCTCAAATCGTTAAAAGAATTAACACACATAACATGGGTGGTGTGAATTACTAGACCGTAAGCGTGAATAAACAATTGAAATCATCAATGATGAATGTGTATAGGAGAAATAGCTGACAGAGTTTTGCTTATTTGATGTCCTTGTGTGGATTTCCTAAAATATTATCACTTTCTATCCTAGCCTTCAAACAAAACACATAATCTTCCATTACCACAATTAAATTTCCTTGAATTTTTAAATTAATTTTTCAAATATTCACTCAAATAATTTTTTTGTTGAGTTTTTCTGTAAATCAAAATCATTAATAAAATATTTCAATATTTCATTAGAAAATCATTTGCCACAAATCCCTACACACGCCAAGTTGAAAATAAACAGAACGCAAGCAACGGCAACAGCAACAGCAAGCACTCATGCAAATGCGTTGTGTGTTTAGGTTTAAAAAAAGTTAAAGAGGAAAATAAGTTAAGCACATGACTACAAACGAGACATACGTACATACATATTAAACATTAAGATCCATAATGATTTTGGTACCCACATTCCCCCACCCCCTTTTCCTCTAAACAACAATCAAAATCAAAAATAATTTTTTTTTTTTGGAAAATTTTTTTCTTCTCCACATTTGGTTGTTGTTCGCAAATGTTTCATACGTAGGGCTTGTTTGTTCAGCTTTCATTTCGATGTATGTGTACGTCATAGCCCTCTATAAGCAACAACAACACACTATGAAAAGGGGGAAAAAAAATAAATGTTTTTAATTTTTTTGCTATTGTTTTGTGTGTAACGCATTTTCAAATCACTCATCACAAACTGCCAACACTGGCAGCAAAAAAAAAAAAAAAAACGAGAAAACTGTGACATTAATTCTGTTTTAGAAAGGAAACCATGATTACTACACACTGAGATATGTACATAGCCCATAAATTTTTACAGTTATGATTGTGATCGAATGTAATGTATGTATGTCTGTATGTTGTGGATAAGAGTCAAAATACATATACAAATAATATAAAATGAATACTTAAGGGTTACTAACACATGAGTGTTTTCAGATAAATATTAGTATATTTGTAACTCCACACCCGTCTCCCCCGTCTCCTGCATTAAAGGTATATTTTAGTTCATGCGAATAATAATACATACACTAAGAGAAAGTACATGGCAATTCTGATGATTCTTTAAAGAAACAAGACAAATCTTGAGACTTTTGATGATGGTGATAAGTGCTGGTTAGCTTCTTAGCATAGCGACTTGGATTCATATTTTCTCCCATTTTTCTGCAACAGAGAGCTAAAAGAACTGCTTTCTATTTGATATGCTTAATCACATCAGTTTTGCTGAAAATTATTTGAAGTGCAACGTATTCCAGATTGAGCATTCTGCTGCGATTGAAGCTAGTAATTTTAAGACGGGCTAATGCTAAGGTGAGGTAATATATACCAAACATTACTTGAGTTTTTCTTTTCTCTAGGAGCAGTTTTAAATTGCCTCTTGTATCATAAGCCTGACGGTTGCCATGATAACATATACGACATCATAACTGCTACCATGTTCTGATAATTTTTCAGTTGATATTTGATCAATTGAGTGCTGAACCCAGTACCAATATACTCTTTCAGCAGCTCATAATAAATGAGAACGCTTTAGGTCCCACAGAAAATGGAAATTTTAACTTTGAAGCTTGCGATATTCGATTTGGACGTTGATATGGTTGGATTGGCCACACTTTTTTTGAAATTATGCTGAAGAATACATTGTTCATTGCTTATTTCAATAATTCAGTGAACAAATGACTTGTTTTTATAGCCTACGAGCAGCATTTCCGTAGATATAAAATCGTTTTTAAAATGTTTTCTTTTGGCTTAAGTTGGTGTAGCATCAATTTCTATGCTTCTGGCAGAAGCCTTGGCATTTGCAAACTTTTGCAATTGCTGTTGTGCGAACGTGTTGCCATAAATAGCCATATGAACACTCGAACTTCATGCAAACCATTGTGTGATCGTACAAAAAGAGAAATTTGAAAAAAGAAAAGAAATAAAATAAACGAGAGATAGAGAGCGCAAGAAATGAGAGTGAAGGAAAAACATAACACAGAAGAATCAGTTCATCTAGACTGAATTTACAACACTTAACAGAGACAATCTCAAATTAAATCTCAAAGACAAGCTTAACCTCAGAACTATACAGGCCTCATTACAAATTGTTGAATCGCCTTCCTCGGTTTAACAACTTTCTTTTAATTCATCTATAGTCTGCAACTCCTACTGCACTCTAAGTGCCTTACATTAAATCTGTCGAAATCAATCCCAGATCATGGTCAGGGACTTGAATCCAATTAGCCCCATAGGGTACCCATTCATGTTGGTATATAGAGAGTTTCAAGAGCTGGTCCAAGTTCGACCACAGTCGATTGATAAGAAATGGTATCTGGCGTTATAACAATCCGTTCCTTCTAATTACTCAGTCTCTTCAGACGACTCCATTCCTTGATAAGACCCTATAGGTGGGAAATTGGAAAACTCGTAAAAACAGCCATTTTATCGATGGAATGATAACCTAATCTAGCAAGAGAAGCATCATTTTCTTGTCTTTTTCTGACAATTTTTTTTCTGACAACTTTTTCTTAATTTTTTTTGACAATTTTTTCCGACAACTTTTACTGGCAATTTCTTCTGACAATTTTCTTTGACAATTTTTTCCGGCATTTTTTTTTACTCACGATTATGCACGATCGTGACTTGAAAAAAACTCCACGATGATATTGCAATTGTTTTCCAATCTTCTTGAAAAAATGATTTAAATTCATCATCTTCGAACATTTCGGGGCTAGTCTGGGTCATTTTTCAGCTCCATATTGCAATTAACGCTTTGGAGTTGTGGAAACCTCTTCTGGGATTGAAAGTATTCACGAAAAAGTTAGTAGGCTATCGCTAAACTTCGACTGTACTTCTACATTCCATGTTGCCAAAGTAAATCTAAACTTTCTGCGCTATTTGGTTCACTAAAATAAGAATAAATGAACGATGTTTGCTGTCCAGACTGTCATGTAAGTTATTAAAGACACAAACCACTTATAAAAGAAAGGCTATCTGTCGTTCTACGAAAATTAATTTAAATGGTCGTGAGAACCATAACGTTTTCTACAGTGTAGCTGGTGAGCTTGTAGAAAACTACACTCCTTTTTGTGTTATGCTTCTAAATCTCGGGTGTGTGTTGGTGTGTATCTTAAATGGCTTCCCCACCGCTGTCGTTGCTGTGTCGGTTCTATCCTTCATCATGTTATGGCTTCTGTGTCTCGAAAATGTTCAAATGGTTTCATCTTTTTTGTTACGTTTTATTTTCTGCTGATGCATATTTATGTAAAAGCAACAACAACAACAACACCTACAACGACTACTACTATCACGACTAACACAACAACAAAAACAAAAACAAAACCAAGAATAAAGAACGATAACAAGATCCCGGCATTCATAGTTGGATGTTGTGTTGTGTTGTGTTTAATACCAAGCGAAGGGTGAGAACGCTGACACTAATGCTGATGCAGCAATTTTTCTATGCGATTTTCTATGTTTTGTCTGTAAGCGTTTCTTCTATTTTCTATGTGTCATCCACCTCTATACTCTCTCTATGCCCTTCAACTTTTCTACAAAGACTTTTTTAATTTTTTACCGTTTTGTTCTGGTTGTTTGTGTGTGTTGTGTTTATAAATTTCTTTTTGGTTTAGTTTCGATGACGATGACTAAAATCGTTGTTGTACTCCAGTCTATGTTGCTAATGTCACTTACACAGACACACACACAGCAATAAATTTCATTCCTGTTATAATACTAAGGCAAGCAACATTTGTTGGATGGTGTTCATATTTATAAAGTGGCTTTCAAGTTTGATTTTCTTTTGCATAATTTTTTTTTATTATCAGAAATTACTGACAACTGGTGGTTGTGTTCAAACAAAATTTCGAGAATTTGAGATTTTTCTTGGTTGTTATACTACAGCGACTGGTATTCTTAAAGGTCAAAATTGTAGTCGATAGGTAGCTAGGTAGAGATGGCGTCCCTCTCAAGGAATTCGAATGGACTCCATAGAGCCTATTGTGATAACACAGTTTTCAATTATCAATTATCTCCTAGAGCCTGGAACCATTTAGAGCTTCGTATGAAGCGACTCAAACTGCCGACACAAATGTTCGACAGATTACCAAGGTCATCTATACGGTAGGCATAATGCCAGATACGTTCTCAGTAGGTGAAGAATAGTCTCATCTTCCTCCTCATCTCTGTAGCTTCTTCAGAAATCAATTGCAAGGCCGATAAGCCCCGTGTCCCTAGACCCATCACATCACATCTCTGAGAACTATACTTAGCATGTTTCCTTTGGAATTTAAGCAGTCTTGCAGTGCGCTCTCTATTTGCTCAGCCTGATCCAAATCCGTCCGCCTAATCGTGACGGAATCTGTGACAGCATTGTCAATCATGAGCTTATAGGTCCCCAGAGGGACTCCAATAGATGAGAAATCGTCAGAGAGTTAGATGGCCGTTCCGTGGCACTTTTACATGAAAATGAAATCAAACTCTTATAGAACCGGCATGTTTGGTAAGGTCAGATTATGAAGGGGCAGGTGTGAAGAATGAATTAGGCTTTGCGGTTTATTTAAAGTGCGCTGAGGAAAAAACATTCTCTAGCCATAATTGGATTAACCGAATACATCTCTAGCCATAAGGCGTTTTGAATAAAATTATCAATTTCATAAAACTCTCGGGATGGCTGGCAGATACTAGTGAGGAGTATTCGCTACAAATGGACCTTTTAGGAAGCCACTGAGGCGGCTGTCAATCCAATCTAAACTAATACCTCGAAAATGGCTGGGGATCCTTGAAAGATTAAAATTCAGACATAAGACAACAATCGCTATTGAATTGTAGAGAAAAAGCGATCGTTCTGGCAATATGTTGACGACAATTTTACCAAAACAATTGGCATGCGTATAGGAGAACGCATATATTTTACAGACAACCAAATTGTACAGTCGCTGATACCCAAAATTAATTCTTTTAAAATTCTACTTTAAAAAAATAAAAAATCAAACTTCAAAGACCCTGTAGACATTAACAACACTGTTGGTTCTTATGTGGTGGCATACTGTTTATAAATATTACACTGTATACCGTCATGTAAGCGAATGTGTGGCATACGCAGTAAAACTGATGAGAGGAGTGCACATGTATGAACGAGTTTAGTCTACAGGAAAGTGTGCATGTGAGTGTGTGTGTGAAGGAGTATAAATTTGTATGAATATATATTCAGAGAGTTGGCATGTGCTGTATGGAAAAAGGAATCCTGCTAAAATGTTTGTTGTCACTAATAAATTACATGTTGCCTGCCAACGATACAACTCACTCAACAATAAACATATACCGACCAACAACACCAGCCGACATTCATACAATAATTGTGTTTTCTTCGCTTTAGCTCTCTCTCGCTCTCTCGCTCTCTCTCTCTTTTTCGCTTCATGAGTCTGTTGGTGGGTGTGTGTGTATGTTGTGTATGTGTAGTTTTATACAAATTTAAAGTGAAATGTAGTGGTAGTTGTTGTAGTTAACGTGCTCTTCAGTTTAAAATCTTGTTTCTTTTTTTTGTTTTTTTTTTGTAATTCATTGCTTGTGATATTTATTTCATTTTAATTTTATTCCTCTCCGTTCTCTCTCTTGCTCTGTCATAATAGTTTTTTTTTGTTCGTTTCTTGTAGTTTTTAAATAAACTTTGCAAAATTGTTAAAAATTGTTTTTCTTTTTCTTCTTTTATGTTCTGTTCTGTTCTGTTCTTTTCCATTCATTTAGTTTTTGTTAAATACTCGTTGTTGTTGCTATTGATGGTGCTGGTGCTGTTGCTGTTGCTGTTGCTGTAGTAGATGGCTTGGTCAGTTTTTTGATGTAAACCAACCATTTAGCAGACTAAAAAGCAGTTTTTTTATAGCCTTGTTATCGTTGTTTTTTTTTTTTGGTAGATTTTTTTGTAGTTATTTGGCTATAAAATATAGTCTTGACCGTTTATGTAAGAGTTTTAGTATTTCTCTCTTTTTTTCTTTTTTTTTTTCTTTGGCTTGTAACATTATTAGCCATTATGAAATGAAAAAAAGGGTTGGCAAAAAAGCAAAGAAAAAAAAAAACAAAAAAAAAAACGAAAAAAAAAAAATAAACGAAAACCCATGAAGAGTCCTAAAATTTTTGCAATTCAATCAAAAAATTTTGGTCTAAAAAATTTGTGGCCAGAGACAGTCTTTTTTTTTTTTTAATATGACAGAGTCTATGAAATGATAACACAAAATATAAAAGAAAACATTTAATTTAATTTAATTTAATTTAATAAAAAGCAAAAAGAAAAAAAGAGAAGAAAACGCAAGCAATAATGGGAACATAGAAAAATGGTAGAGTAATCGAATCGAATCACAAATACAATGTTTTTCATAAAGCGCTTTGATATCTTCAAATTTAAGTAAAATTTGTATGAATATACCAGCGAAATTTTATATGCGTTCGATAGACTTATTGATTGTCATCATGTATGGAAGATAACATTGTTTAAATGTCCACCATGGCTACTCTGGATAAGACGCCATTGAAAATATTAAAATTTTTTTGGCTCTGCTAAAAGAAATTCAGGCCTGACAATTTAATTGAAAGACAAGCTATCACCGATGCGCTAAAGAAATCAGGCTGAAATTTATTGAAGACAAGTATGATGTTGGCTTTGTGAACTGGTGTTGTTTATGTACACATACATACGTACATAATTGCTTATTACTACTCTTCAGTTAGGTTTACAATCTAGCTTCTTACACCACTTATGTTGTGCTTGTTAATTTTATACATGAGTGGCGGGGATCTACAGTTTAAAGTCTACTCCGAATGACGGATTCCATCTAG
>QOCX01002183.1:0-23962 GCA_005959815.1 Sarcophaga bullata | reverse complement strand
ATGGTTTCAGAAGGCCCAGGTTCGTTATCAATCCGGATTGGCAGAATGACATTCGTAATCACCCAACCCTCGTATTACTGTATGTTGTAGCACAGGTAGTTGGCATCATTAGTTCAGTTTTCTTTATTAAAAGTGTACGCTTTCATTATGCATTTGCCGTTTTATATTTCCATTTCGTTTTCGTTTTTATTCTAATAAAGGGTGTTGCAAGAATGTCAATCGTCTTTGGCTGGCATTCTAAAATATTCCATTCACACGATACCCTTTTTTCTTAGAAATACGCATTAAACATGATGCCATAAGCGTTAGAATGTAAAAGTTTTTCAACTCTAAAGGATTAAAAGGATTTTTTTCTTACAAAAAAAAAAAAACAGGCTATGCAATAGAGGGTGTCACATGAAATGTTGCCTTCTAACACTATTCTCTCATAATTGTTATCTGCTACTGTTTGCTATTGTGTTGTTGTTGTTGTTGTTATGTGCTTTATCAATTATCATATTTGTAAGTATTGTTGCTGTTGTTGCCCCTGTTGCTATGACATTATTTGTTTGCCTGTCATTGCTGTCATTATAGTTGAAATATTTTGAAGACTTTACAATAAAAATGTTTTCTTCCATCACACACAAACCACTCACACCACTTTCGCTTTTAAATATATTTTTCATCGGCTGATTTGATGACACACGCGTCATTTAATATAAATGTTCGAACAATGGACATTCTCTCTCTCTTCCTCTCTCTCGCTCTCCGCCAGGCAGGCTTAGGCTCGTACGTTTTGCTAATAAACAACACCAGCAACAATAAGAAGAACAACAGACGTTAGCTGTCATTTACATACGCATTCCTAAAATGTTGTTCTGGAGTACAGTGGGTTATGAAAGTTGAGGCATTAACCTACATTGATACGGAAGCAGGATTAGTTTACAAAATCGATGTTTTCTGCTAGTCCCACATGGAATGAATTTGACTTCCAAGGACAAGAGGAGGTCAGTTTACGAACTTTTCAAGAAAGGAGACTTCATATATCACAAGATATCGTAGGGCAATTGCATGTAAAAAAAACTGGGAGAGTGGTGGTTCATATATGAGGTACTCGGCAGAAATTTGAAAAGATCTTTAAGCATAAAACGCATCCAGATAGGGATTCTTACAACAGGGATTTCCGAACTTTTACAATTGATAACGGCCATGTTATTTCAGATACACGACAATCTTTGGCAACTCGCACGTCCTGAAAGTTTCTTGACCAGCCACTAGACTGTCATAGCTTGACATTGCTAAGAGAGGTGCAGGACTACTGATTCAGTTGCTAAGGCAACCAACTATTTCTCTTCACAGTTGAGGTATTCCATTGTTTCAACATTTTTAATATGTAAATGACGCGTGTGTCATCAACATCAGCATGAAAATATATTTTAAAAAGCGAAAGTGGGTGTGAGTGTGTGTGTGTGTGTATGGAGAAAACATTTTTATTGTAAAGTCTTCAAAATATTTCAACTATAATGACAGCAATGACAGGCAAACAATAATGTCAATAGCAACAGGGGCAACAACAGCAACAATACTTACAATATGATAACATTGATAAAGACAATAACAACAACAACAACAACAACAATAGCAACAGTAGCAGATAACAATTATTAGAGAATATGTTTAGAAGGCAACATTCATGTGACACCCTCTGTAGGCAACATTTCATGTGACACCTCTATTGCATAGCCTGTTTTTTTGTAAGAAAAAAATCCTTTTAATCCTTTAGAGTGAAAAACTTTTACATTCTAACCTTATGGCATCATGTTTAATGCGTATTTTCTAAGAAAAAGGGTATCGTGTGAATGGATATTTTAGAATGGCAGCCAAAGACGATTGACATTCTTGCAAACCCCTTTATTAGAATAAAAAAAAGAAAACGAAATGGAAATATAAAACGGCAAATGCATAATTGAAAGCGTACACTTTTAATAAAGAAAACTGAACTAATGATGCCAACTACCTGTGCTACAACATACAGTAATACGAGGGTTGGGTGATTACGAATGTCATTCTGCCATCCGGATTGATAACGAACCTGGGCCTTCTGAAACCATGTTAGTGGATCAATTTTTTTTAGTAGTAAGCATAATCGGTTTTTAAATATCCTAGAGAGAGTTCTATTCAAATTACACGATAATTTTTGGCAACGTACACGTCCTAAAAGTTTTTCAACCGGGTACTAGACTCTCATAGCTTGACATTGCTAAGAAAGGACCAGGAATACTGATTCAGCTGCTAAGGCAACCAAACTATTTCTCCTTCACAGTTGAGGTATACGACATAATAATCACTCCTAGAACTTCCATTCGTGTATTACGCTGTGTCGTGTTGACTACCAGATCATCCACAAAGACTTTCGAACATTGACAATTGATAACGTTCATTTTGTGGAAGCTACATTTGACAAATTTGTTGTCACTTATTCAGTCATGCTTTGCCAAATCACCATGTACGGATATAACATTCAACAACACATGCAAACAATAAAATTGTACTCTTCGAGCAAATTGCCGCATGATTCGCTCGTGTTATAATCGCCATAAATGGTCCTACGGAGAGGACTAATCGCAATGTGGTGGATAAAATTCGAATTTGCTGCTTCAATAAAGGACCGTGCAATATCCCTTCTCGTTACAAATCGCAAGACCTCCCGAAAACATCACCATTGTCTGTGAGAGTGTGGCAGGAGAATCTTAGTAGTCGATTTCGCTACCAAGAACTCCCTCTTTTTGCGGAGCAAAACCTTGACAGATTTTGCATTGTAATTTCGGCCTGCATCCATGCAACTCAACCAATCCCCTGAAGTTAAATGAACATAAAAAACGATACGAGTTTGCTGCATGGGCTGCTGCTGTAGAGTTGTCAATTAATCCTGAATCAACTTCAGCGATGAGGCCTATTCCGGGATAAATTGGGTGCGAATTGTTGAATTTGAGAAAGATCCAATCTACTGAGAACAAGAGCGTTCGATGAATCCTGAAAAAGTTACTGTTTGGTAAGATTATCCCCTGATAACTTCATCGTCCATATTTTTTTAAGAACGATGTTGACCAGGATGTTGCTGTCAACGGCGAACACTTTCGACGTTGATTACCAAATTTTTTTGGTCTGAACTGTATGATCTAGACATATGGTTTGAACAGGACTTCGTAACCTATCGCACAACTGATGTCCCAAGGGATACTGTATACAAAGGGATGTGCGAGCATGATCATCTCATTGGAAATAAAATTAGCTAGCCAACGAACCCGTGCGATTCTCAACCTGCAGAACTTTTTTATGTGGGGTTTTCTTAAGTCAGAGATGTATTCGTATAAAATGGAAACTAAAGCAGCGTACAAAGCTAGCATAACCTATGCGATTGGGTCAAATTCAAACTGATTTATGAGCCAGAATCGTAGAAAATTGGATATCAAGAATGAGCTCCAATCAGAGAAGTCAATTGGATTTCAATTACAGAAGAACAATTGTTCATGCGTAGGGGTCATCATTTTAAATGCTCTGTTATTTACCTTTTCTGTTCTAATATATCTATCCTATCCATACTTTAACAACCACCCTCGCTTGCTTTGGAGAGAGCAAAAAAAAAAGGAAGAAGTCGTACCACCAGTGGCTGTTAACAAATAGTACCAGCAGCATATCACATGCTGACAATATTGAGGCAATTTTTTCCGGTTTTTTTTTTCATTTTCCTTTTCCTAACGGTAGATAATCATGTTGTTAATGTATGAACGAGAGAAGTGGTATGCGTGTGCCTATTACGTGTTCAGTATTATGAAAATGCCAGGACATATTTGATGACAGACATTTGTCTCTTTATGTTATGAAATGAGGTGAGATGTATGGTGAGGGGGTATAGGAAAAGTTTTATGAGCTTTCAGTTTCAGTTTCGTTCCTTTTTTTTTGCTTTTTTGTTGCCTCGTCATATAAATTTTATAATGCAATTGTCCATACGCAGAAACCCTTTTATATTGTACAGGCTCTAGGCTTACACACCATATTTCTCTATTACCATGTTACGAAGTTTTTTTTTTAATGCACATTCGTTTTTTTATTCTTTTTCCTTCACTTTTTATTCACTCTCATTCACATTTTCCAGTTGCGTTGCTTATTATCAAGCCAGCAAGCACAAGCAAGCAATTGTTGTCTGCCTGTCGGTCGCACAATTTTCATTCGTTTTTTTTCCTTTCATTCAGCCTGGATTTTCTTTACCCTGCGTCTGTTTTTCTTTATTTTTTGTTTTAATGAGTGTGTTGGAATTTGTTTCTTTTTTTTTCCTTTTGTCTCCCATTTTGTGTCCCTAATTTTCGCATTTCATTTTTTTTTTCTTTCATTTTTTTTCTGTTGTTGCCTCTTCCTTATGGTTTCGTTTTTTTTTATCCCCCTTGGGTAACAAATTGACACGTTTGAAGCCTGTAATAAAACTTGTCTTCTTTAATGGATTGTAAAAAAAAAATGCAACAACAACAACAGAAATAACACAAGAAAATAAATGAAAACAACATACACAATAAAATTAAAGTAAAAACTTATTATTGTTGTTGTTTGGAGGGCATGAAATTACCTTTTGGGTTCCGTAATTTCTTTAAATGACATTAAAGTGCCTTTACACAGGCTTCCCCACCCCCCAATTGCAGCAGAATGTTAATAAAATGCTGCGAAACTTTTCATAGAATTCTGATGATTTCTTTACACATTTTTTAATGAGCAGGTATTGTTATGCAAGCAATCAATCAATCATTCAATCAATCATGGAAAATTCAGAAAAATTTAAAGCAGAATTCATTCAAACTGCCAGGCTAACTGGAAACTGTTGGCAAGCCTAGCAGAACAAAAGCATTAAACTTGTGCTCACCTACTTACATACTTACTTACTTACTTATTTAATTGGTTATTACAAGACTTTAGTCAGGATTACAACCTAGCTTCTCACAGCACTCATGTTGTGTTTGTTAATTTTCATCCATAAAAGGTGGTACCTACTGTTTAAAGTCGGCTCTGAACGACAGTTTTTCAATAAAGTTTTCATGGCAATTTTATTTTACTCTTAGAGTCTTTGCGAGAAGACTGCTTACTTACTTACGTACTTAATTGGCCATAAACAAAGCGATTAATGGATTTCGAACTGCCTTAACACATCCTTCCAGGAGCCAGTGACATGGCCAAGCCAGCACAGCCACTAGATGTTGATATACTGCACACCATCCATGTCGTTGACGAGCTCATACAGCTCAGTGTTGGTTTGTATGGGGAAATCATCGCCTACTTGCATTGGACCGAAGATCTTACGTGGGACTCTTCTCTCAAATACTCTTAAGGCTGCTGCCTCTAGGCCATAAAGAAGCACGGCATGAAGAATGCTGAAGAGAATTCGCAGAAGAAATATTTAATTTCATATGTCGTTTTATTCGAGTTATCCAAGCCAGGACTTGAACCACGGTAAAATTTTCCAACACTCTATCTACTAGCAGTATTATGGCAAAAGCTCTGAAAATAAATAAATTCGCCATGAAGAATTTCTCAAAAATCAGTCATTCAGAGTCGAGTTTAGCTCATGCTACTTGTGGATTCAATTAACACATACAATACGGTTGTTGTAGAAGCTAGGTTGTTGTCCTGACTAAATAGTGGAAATGACCATTTACGTAAGTAATAGATGAAGATTATGTTTTATAGATAAAGGCAAGAATAAAGCGCTCCTTTTCTGCTTATTGACTGTATTATGTAAGCTAAAAAGGTGAGTAGAACACTTCGTGATAAAAATATTCGACTGTTCGTCATCAAGATAGCATGATTATGGTTAGGCTCAGCTTACTAGCTTACACTTCCATAGACGGTTTTTTATGGTTCTAGGCAGTGCGCTTAATTTTTGTACACACATACATAATTGGTAATTGCAATCCCTTTGTTAGGACTAAAACCTAGCTTGTTACACCACTTAAGTTGCGTGCGGCAATTTTATCCAGCACGGGGCAAGACCCATAGTTTCAAGTCGACTCCGAACGACAGTTTTTTTGTGAAACTTTTCATGGCAATTTTATTTACTCACAGAGTTGTTGCCAGAAGACTACTGAGAGGAAGTCATCGGTGAAATATTTTTTCATATTTCGTTTAATTGGAAATGTCTGACCTAGAGTTTGATCCGTGAGCTCATGTCTAATAAGCCAACATACTACCTACTAGACTACGTCGACTTTTATTTTATTCTGGCATATAATACCCAGGCCTTAGCCAATCTTCTCTGTCTACATCCTGTAACCTCCAAGATAATTCCCAATAAATATTCTGTGGAATTGGGGGAAGATAGGTTGTGGTCTTGACTAAAAGGTTGTAATGACCAATTAAATGAGATTTTCTTGGAGAAATTTTTCTGTTTTAAACTGCACACTCAGTAGTCGCTGTAGTCTAGTAGGTAGTGTGTTGGCTTACTAGACGAAAGGCCAGGGTTCGAATCCCCGGTCAGACATCAAAAACGGAATATGAAAAAATATTGCTTAGGCGACTTCCTCTCAACAGATTTCTGGCAAAACCTCTCTGAGAGTAAATAAAATAAAATTGCCATGAAAAGTTTCTCAAAAATCTGTCGTTCGGAGTCGACTTTAAACTCTAGGTCCCGCCACTCATGTATAAAATTAACACACACAACATAAGTGGTGTAAGAAGCTAGGCCGTAATCCTGACTGAAGGGTTTTAATGGCCAATTATGTATGTTATTATGTCTGCTCAGTAGGAATTACTTCATTTAACCTCTAGACTTATGGATATCAAGAGAAATATGTTCGCCAACAGTCTCGAAGTTGACAAGCCTTAAAGTAAAACCCATAGGCTAACTAAGGAGGAGAGCATTCAACAAATACTTCTGGAATATGAATTGACGTAGAAATGGTCGCCATGACTAAATTCATGAAGGCCGGATTAAAACATTTTTTGTACTTGAGTTACAATTTGAATTAACAAGTGCTTCAAGTGACAAGTGCTCGTCTTAACTCCCCGTATTTGCCATTACACTGGCAATATCAATTTTAAAAGTTTTTTTTTTTTGGTGTTTGAAAGTCTCATAATTTTAAGAAAATTAAAAAAAGAAGAAAGAAAGAAAGTGGAAAACAAATTGTAAAAAACTTTTGTAACGAACGATCTGCTTACAAAAAAAGGAAAGAAAAAAAAAAAGAAAATGCTTATCAAGCACACGGAATCGATATGATTAAATTTCGTTTGCTTCTTCTTCTTGTTTTTTTTTCTTTTCTTTTTTTAATTCACTTTTAACGCTAAAAGTTTTTGAACAACAACAAAAATTAAAGCCCTATTTTTACACGACACACACACACACACACACTCTTATCTATGTACGCTAAGAAACTAACATATAAACACGTAAGCCACGGTAGCACAACCTTTGACTCACTTTTGCCAAGAAAAGTCAACAACTCTAGACAGTGGGTCACCTTTATTTACCCACACATACTGTTTGTTAAGCAAACAAATTTTATTAAACAATTTCATAAAGTATAACAACAACATCAAGTAACAACAAAAATAATAACAATTACACTCCAAGTTAAGCGAAAAAAAGAAAGAAAAAAAAAAGAAAAGAAAATAAGGAAGAGACCCACATCGTACGGTAAAAATAAAACAAACGAAACCAACCAACAAGTAAAAGTAAAAGAAAAAGAAAAACTTTTTCGTTGTATTTCCAGGGTTTTTTTTTTAAATTTCGTTTCATTTTTTTTATTAAAAATTAACAAAAAAACAACAACAACAAATAAAATAAAACAAAAAATAACAAGAATTTTTGATAATAAATTGTTTTTAACTTTTAACATACCCTCGTATATACATACATATATGCGTGTGTGTGTGTGTGTATTCACCTCATAATATAATATTTGTTACCAATGAAGTGAAGACGAGAAAAAAAAAACTAAAACGACAGAGTTTTTCTTTGTGCTTTTAAGGTATAAAAAAAATTTTCCAATTTTCCAACGAAACGAAAAAGTAAAACAAACAAACCAACAAGCAAACAGAGAAACTTTTTTGTACCGCCGCCATCTTCTTGCTGTTAACATTCGTGTACTTATTAATAACACCCTACAGTAGGTCGGTCATCAAAAAAAAATTAAAAATTCTTCAGAATTTATCAGGATCATTGGCCTAAGCTGAGCAACTCTCTTTAAAGCTCTTCATTTGGAAATGAAAAAGTATTGATGACTGAAAGGCAGCGACAGGATTACATACCTTAAGACAACAGATTTCTTTCTAAAACCATAAAAAAGTCTCGGTCCTTGGAAGCTTGCAATCATCTTCATCCCGCATGAACATGACATGGAAACGTAGAAACATCAACTGATTTGTTCCGTCAGCAGAATCAAACCATATGAGCTGCTTTAAATAGTGGATAGTCTCAGTAGAAACGCTAGATCTTCGTGCTAAAGCTCTTTCTGTTTTCGAAGGGACAAAAGAATGTTTTTCTTCTGATTATTTCATTCCTTCAAGGAACAACAATCGATTGTTTCTTGTTTAATTCCTCTTTGCTTTATTTTCTTACTAACAAACTTACTTAATTAGATATTGCAAGCATTTAGCCTGGACTACAACCTATCTTATCAGACTATCCATGTTATCTGCGCTAATTTTAATCATGAGTGTCAACAGATTTTTGAGAAGCTTTTTCATGGCAATTTTAATTCGAATCTCAGAATTTATGGCAGAAGAATCAAAGAAAGACGACGAAGAAAATATTTTTTCTTCATATCTGCGGTTTGAACTACGTCACCGGGTCTAATAAATCAACACACGACCTACTAAAGTACGGCGACTTGTCGATTTTCAGTATTTCCCACTAAACAAGTGTAGCACTACAATGGCAAGTACTAGAATTATAGGCTTGCCACTGACTTTTGTCAATATAACCGGATTTGTGTTAACAAACCCGGAAGTTTTGGAGCGAAATATAAGAAAGCTAGCAAACGAACTGGAAAGCAGATCTAATAGTCGTTGGACCTATCAATTAAGCACAGATCTCAGTGTGTATGTACGGAGGGATTTTTAGAATAATGGCTCTAGAATTTATTATAGCTCCTTCCAACAATGTAGCTTCAATGCCGTAATGGAGGTAAAACATTGGAAGATATTGTATTCAAATGTCTACGATTTTTTAATTCAAATCTAATATCTAACAAGCCTTATGCCTCTTATCCACTTTACTATAAGACGTTATTTCTTTACTTTTGTTCAATTTTAGTTTCTTCTCTTACATTAAAGTATTCTTCCTCAATTGGAACACTTTTCTTGGCTCAAAGAAACGTTTCCTACCCCACAGGCATATTACGATCAGAGATTTCCTTAGCTTTCTACCATTCCTTTTCTTTTTTAGGTTTTTTCAAAATGGCGTTCTTCGGGACATTGTAATCTCCGAGATAAGCCAGGTAGAAGGTCCAATTTCTTTACAGCTTCCTGTTTGGAGGAAGCTAGGTTGTGGTCCTGACTAAAATATTGTAATCATCAATAAAATGAGATTTCCTTGGAGAGAACCTTCATTTTAAACAGCACACAACCCGTAAATCATTTAACCTCTAGACCTGTGGGTGCGAAGAGAATCTTTGAAGCTTCCTACACAACAATTAATGTGCTCTGTATGTGCATTCGAGAAATGTTGTAAGAAGATAGGTTCTAATCCAGAGTAAAAAGTTGTAATGACCAGTTAAGTAAGATTTTTTTTGGAGAAAATCTTCTTTTTAAACTACATGTTCAGTAGGAAGTGGATGCAGGACTGAAACACGTTCAGCAAACTTATTAAGGTCCTTATTGAGGTCCTCCAAAGATGTACAGGAACGTTTAAAAGCCATTGTGAAATGCCCAATGTCTACCTAATTGATAAAGAAGTGCTGCACTACGTCGTATTCAATCAATTCCAGTTTTTAAATATTTAGTACGAGTATTATAAGTAATAACGTGAGGGTTTTCTTATTGTTTTATTTGTTGTTAATTTTGTTTTTGTTTTTGTTTTTGTTTTTTTAATAAAATTTTGTTGATTTTAACACAGCCTGTTGGTATAGGCTCCTGATATTTATTTTTTTTTCTTTTTAATTTTAATATCTCCCTGATATCGTATAAAGAAAGTTTTTTCCCTTATTTAATGATATTTTTTTCGGCTGCTGCTGCCCTTATTTCCCTGCCTCTCCACCAACCAACCAAACAACCAACCATCTGTGGAATACTGAAAGATAATATTTATGCCAGCGGACTTATGATTGCCATACGATATGTATTATGATCTTTTAAAAAAAAGTTTTATTTTCTTATTTTTAATATTATTTTTCACCATAAACAAACAACAGCAACAGACGAATGAAAAACAAACACAAAAAATGTCATAACAAAACGCTGATGACGCTTTTATTACAACACAGGTATGAGACGACGTTGTTATTTTCTTCAAGAAATTTTGTCATAAACAAACAATAAAACAACAGCCTTAGCTATGCTAAAATAGCTTTAAAAAAATAGAATTTTATTGAGTCATTTTGCATACCCTTAGACAATCGATATTATCGTGCCCCAACACAATATTACTCAACATTTTGCCATTTTGCTTTCGAGCTGCAACTTCTAGACAGAACTTCTCTGTCTAGTGTTGTTTGTTATGTCATGCTGCTACTGCCATCATTGTTTTTTAACTGAACTTTATTACCTACCGTTTTCATTTTACAATCTCTGGATATTCTGTCTCCCCCTTCTCTACCTCTTCTTGAGTCAGGTCCTTTGCAAATAATGTTGTAAAGCGTACGGCATTTATTTTCCCTCTACCAACAGGTAAGAATTGCAGTAAAAAAAAATTCTTAAAACAATAAAAGAAGAAGAAAAATGGTTGGCTCTGCGATAAAAATGTCACCATTAATGCGTGTATGTGTGTGTAGGTGTGTGTGTGCTTGTAAGTGTCCTGTAACAGACGTTCAAGTTTCTTCATGGCCTTAATAAAATTTGTACTTGTAAGTGGATTTTCGATTTATACTACAGCGTTTTAATGATTGCATCGTGTTGCTTTTAATAGTAAAACACCATTTCCAACAGCAAAAGGAAACGTAAAATAAAACAAGAAAATCTAAGCAGTGTTAAGAGAATAATAAAATGAATAACGACATATTAACATGGGCTTATAGTAGCACATTCTAGAATGATAGGGTTGCCATGTTTCCCCACAATTCCAATATTATTACACTTCATTCCATCCGAGGACTAGTTTACTAGGTTAGGTTAGGTTGGAGGACGTGTTTTTCCCATTGGAACAATAGAGAGAGGCAAAAATGAACCATTGTAATACATCCTAGAGGAGAAAGAGAGAGAGAGAGAGGCAGAAGATAAGGCAGGCTAAAAAGACGGAGGAATAAACAAGCCACAAACACAAAAGAGTGCGCGACTACAACCTAGAAGCCCTAAAACCAGCCAACTAGCTCGACCCATGTATGAATGAATCTATGGAGAGCCTTAATCTCTGCTCTCTACAAAGATTCCAAACCATCGAAGAAGCCTTTACCTAGGCTCTCAAGTTTTAGTTTACTAAGTGACCAAAAAATCTAAATTGTATGCCTTAATGTTGGAAATGGTGTACCCCTACGTATTCGTAACATTTTGTTAAATCAACAACAACAACAACAACACCAAATTAAATGCCACAAAAGACATCAATTTCAATGAATTTCTCATGCCTTCACTTTCTTTGTATTGGCAAGTACAGCAAACGCTCAAATAACTGTAAGCCAAAGACATACACACACACACACGCACACACACACACAGAAACAAAATAATAAACAAAAAAACGATACGAAGCAACATTAAAACTTGTGTTGATTTTAAGAATCATTTTAAGTGTCCGCTATGTGCGTTTGCTTGTGCGGCTTTGCATGAATGTTTCATGTTAAAAGTGTGCGTATGTACGTGTGTGTGTGTTATTTTTTCCTTCGTTTAAATAAACGTCAAAATAAACACATTTAAGCTTGAATAGCCTGTACAAAATAGCCAATAACGTAAGCAACAACAAAAAAAAACAACAACAAACGATAACATGGTGTATTAAACAACAACAACAACAACAACAACAACTCAATAGCTGCCCGCTATTATTTTATACGTTTTTTCTTCTTCTTCTTCGTCTTATTCTTCTTCGTTCCTCTTTAACCATTAACTGTAAAACGATTTCTTATGGCCTCTCAAAGTATTTGTTTTTCTGCTGTTTACGTTTCATTTTCATTATCCTGGTTGTTGTCCGCCCTTCTCGGTCATGCCTTGACGGATTGCTGTCTATTACCACCTGCACCTCACACACAGCCAACGACAGTGAATGGAAATAATTTTTCTTCAAACGATGTTTGTTTGTTTGTTTGTTGCATTGTTTATTCGAAAGTCATTTTATTGTTTCAAATTAGCGGCACTTGAAATTGTTTTTTTTTTGTTTTTGTACGATTTAATGTCTCTCTTTCGTTTTCTCCCTGCTTTTGTTTTGCTTTCTTTCTCATCCATTTGCTTAAGCCATAGCAGAGCCTAGAATGTTAAAAGGACTTCAAATGTTGTCATTGCTCAATGTTGTTTTTGGTGTTGTTATTATTGTTGTTGTTGTTGTTATTGTATTTGTTGAATATAATTTTCATCAAAACAGGAAATTTGAAGAGAAAATATAAAAACAATTGCACTTGTTGGCCTAAAAGTAACAGCCAGCGCAAGAAGGGCTTTATACGAAGGTTGTCCTTTTAAAATGGGCAAGAGCTTAACAAATTGAGGCCTTCGTACACGATATATGTTTTGAGTTTTTTTCACAAAACTGCTGAGAGGAAGCCGCCGAAGTAAATATTTTTACGATAGTTTTGTTCAAGATGCCTGAGCCTGGGTTTGAAACACAAGTTGGCATCTAATAAGCCAACACACTACCTACTAAACTACGGCAACTTCCTAACAATGACTTGGTTTCGCTTATTTATTACATGGCTCTTCATATGGAAATAACATTCAAGACTTTATGATTAGTTTGGCTATACGTATGGATTTGAATATCTTCATGGTACACTCAGTAATAAATTGAATAAGTTCGACCAGAAGTATGTTACAGACCTTCATTGTCCTAAATTGGATTTTCTTGTCCGCTAAGTCCTGGTAAGTAGACTCAATTACCATTGATTTGAATACGTGTAGACCTCGATCGAGTAGAGCCTTACCTAAGGATCGGACTAAGCAAAGGATAACAATGAGGGTGGTTTAATGGTAGATTAGCCCTTCGGCACCGTTCGTGGTGAGTTCTCTGACGTTGTCAGTCCAACATGCTCAACGTGTTAGGTTGCCAAGAATGTAGGTGATCTGTGTTGTACGCTTTCATCGTTGGTGTTTATTGTCCTTTTATTGTGTGGGTTTGTGCCTTCCTTCCTTGTTGGGTCACCAGCCTCGAACTGTTTGGGATTCAACTGGTAGCAGACTGGCCTGCAAAGCCTGACTTAACTCTGGTACCACGGGTGTCAGGAACCCCAGAGACTCGTCTCTGCCCGACTACGGCCTCCTTGAGGGCCTCCTTGAGGGAGCAACTTGGTGGCTGTGTTTTATACCCAAATCGTGGGGAAAGCGCAAGCTCGATGCGGCATTACACTCTTAACCGCTTTTACAATGGAGTTTAGATACTCACCGAGCCCCAAACAAGGGGGATGTAATATCCAAATGCATGACTTTGATTTGGTACTCACGTATGATGATGCAATCTATGGTAGTCTTACCATGAATCTCCATCGTTGTACATGAGAGCTTTGGTAGACGCATTGTTTCTACCGTGTGCCATCATGGAGATACTCCCGTTAAGCCCTGAACTAATGTCCCACGCATCGCAATCAATAGTGTTCTCACTACGCGACTACCAAACTGACTCTCCATGCATAAATAGGGATCTGAGCAATACTTTAGTGTCAAACATGTTAACGGTTTCGTTACACTGTTGCACTCCATAATGGACTGGTCAGATGGTAGAAAATCCTTAGCCGTAGCTCAATCCATGGCATTCAATTCATTAGATTTGTGTGAGGCACATCTCTAGCTTCCAATTGCATAAAGTTGCGTTCACTTTGTTTTGGGGGGGGAGGTCATGAGAATATTGACGATTGATGACTTATTGCACAACCTACGTAAAGCATTAGTCTGGCGCAAAATTGTCTCACAATATAAATAAAATTAAATTTGATTGAATAAAAACGCGGTAATCGCATGCCATAGCAGGCTTATTTTAAACTCTCATGTTTTCATGGCTGTTGCCGTTGATGTCATTGTTGCCATCATTTTGTAACACACCAATATCATTTTAATGGCTAAATTTACGCCTATAAATTTCAAAATCACAACAACAACAACAACAACAACAAACAATACCGACAACAACGGTGACAACAGCCACAGTATTTAAAACCATAAATATTTTAAAATTTATTTCGTCGTTCGCTTTTTTTTTGCCTTCTTTCGCTTTATTTTTCGAATTTTTTTTTTGGCTCAATGGAGCGGCCCTGTTCAAATAGATAAAAAAAAATATTTTTGTTCGTTTTTTTTTTTTTTGTGGAAATTTTATTGTCGATTTCGACATTTTATTCCCCGGTGTTGCCAGTCAAGTCCCGTGTGTATTTCTCACTGGCTTCGTGGCTCTCTGGCTTTTTTTTTTTTTTGGTGTTTAAATTTCATCATCATTTCGCTGCACTTTATTTGGCAAATTTCGTGTATATTTTGTTCACCACACACACGGGACCATAAAATCCTTATTTAAATGCCATTTGGGGGGGGGGCCGGAGGGACTGCCAAGGCATATTTACGATTTACGATTTATGATTTGTTTTTATTTTTGTTGTCATTTTTAAATATTATTTCTCGACAAAATTTTATTATTATGGTGTTAAATTTATGCTTTTTTATTTATTGTTGTTGTTGTTTTTATTGTGTATAAAGCTCTATTGTGTTGGTTGAGGCATTGGCATTGGCGTTCAATAATGATTTCATCCTGACGGTTTTTAAATATTCACACACAGACACCCTGTGTATGTGCATGTGAATTGAAATGAAAGTAAATGAATGACTGACTGATTGGCAAACTGGCATTATATTGATTCTATTGTTGTTGTTGTTGTTGTTGTTGTTTTTAATTTTTATAAATTTTTATTATCCCTGTGCGGATTATTGTGGTGTGTGTGCGAATAATAATTTCAAAACATATTCAAATAAACGGAAAACATAAATTATTACCAGCCAAAAAAAACAACAACAACAACAACAACAACGTATGGTTTACAAAGTGGAAAATAATGACAATTTAAAAACCAATAAAGCTGGTTTTATATTTTCTATACACCATAGAAGGTGTAGTAAAAAGAATTTCATTGTATTTTCAAATTATTTTCGTAGGTCATAGTATTGCTTACCTTTAAGCAAGATAGTGTAGTTAGGATTGATATTTGGGGGTATTGTCTTCCAATTCCTTATACTAACGTATATACTTTCTTACTTACTTCATTAGTCAGGATTACAACCTAGCTTTTCACACAACCCATGTGTTAATTTTATTCATGAATGGCGGCACACAGGCAGTTTAATGTCAACAAATTCGAGAAACTTTTCATTGTAATTTTATTTGCTGTTCGAATCTTTACCAGAGAGCTACTGAAACCAACATTTTGTTTAATTTGAAATATCAGAGTTGGTGTTTGAACTCATGAGCTCTCGACTAGTAAGCCTACATACTACCTTCTACTATTCAGGGACGTGTAAGACAGAAATTTTAAAATAAATTGGCCAGAATGATGGCAATTTAAAAGCTCCTTAACACGGAACCCTTGAAAAGTATAGTCAAGCATGACGTGGTACTCACTTGCCTAAAGAGCTGGCTAACGGTATATGTATAATGGATGTAGAACCATTCCTGAGGAAGCTATTAATATTGTGGGAGGTGCTGTGCGAGTTGTACTATTTATTTAAAGGAAAGTAAATGCTCATTAGCTAAAGAGGAAAAAACTCTCTTAAAAATAGAAATATTGTGAGAAAAACATTTTAACACTTAGGGGACTTATAAATCAATACACGGAGAGATAAACCATATCTTAAACCATGTCTCGTTTGGTGGTTATAAAAGTTGCCCACCGCTGTTTTTAGCTAAGCGTTACTTAGATGTGGACTGGTAATCCATTACTTTGTTCTGGCAGATCATTATTCAAATACTGCCTTGCATTTCTTCCTTTCATCTCACAATGCAAAGGATCACAATACCTCTGAAATATCATGCGAGATATGAGGGTCGCTGATAATTTAGCTACGAAATTGCCATAGTTAAATGGGTCATATGTTGGCTTATTACACAAAAGCCAGTGGCTTAAACCCCAGCTTAGACATGTCGTACAAGACGAAATATGAAGAGCATAGTTCTTCGGCAACTTGAGAGTGAAATAAAATTGACATGAAAAGTTAAGTTTAAAAAATCTGTAGTTCGAAGTTGATCTTTATCCGCTACTCATAGGTAGCTATGCATAGACATCGCTAACAATCAATGTTATCGGGCACTTGATTCTTATATCTTTTTCCTCTCTTACTTATAACCCGAAATATATGATGCGATGTGGTATGATCTCTTCACGACCATAAGAACTAGTTTGCCTTACGACCTCATAGGTGTTCATGCGCCAAGACTACTTCTTGTTACAGATTATGAGGAACTTTTCAAGGAATTGAAATAACGTTGAGAAGGCAAAACCAGATCTTGAGAGGAGTAGGATTCAATCTACAGAATTTACTTCGCACTACACCTAATACAACATTCCAAGTACGTTTGAGGTCAGTTTTCCAGTGGTCTTGGTTTCCAGCCAGTAAACTATGATTAGCCTCTCACCCTAAACCCGGCTATCGTACACCGATCACATGTTTACCTGGAGACAAATTGACCAATAAAACTGAAACAAGTCCAAGAAGAAACCAAAACCAAATAAGATCAACATGTCCCTCCTATGTCCCTATGTCCTATAACCAGTATCAGAGTATTGCTTTTTGTAAAATGTCTATACGTCCGTAGCTGAAATTTTTTGGAGATTTTTAAGAGAAGTAAGAGAAGTTTCCATAGTCAATATAACTTTGTACTCCCTTTAAATCAATTTCCTTTAAAAATAAACCCCTCAGTAGAGATCAAACTATCAACAGGAGATACTGTCTTCATTTAATTAAACCCTGATCCTTTGTCTTTTATTACCAGCTGCCAAGCTCCACATTGTTGCTTGATATTCTGGTGGAACATTTTAATACGATTTAATTTGTTTCATTAAATCCCTCTCTACCACATATAAAGCAAATGCACTGTCACGACTTTTTAAACTCGCCATGCGTATTTGTGTGAAATAAATTGACTGCCCTTGTGACTTGCTCTTCCTAGTGTTGCCGATTGAAGTGTACATACGTGCTCTGTAGTTTCGTATTGCCACCCTTTTGGTTTTGTGTGATTGAATTTCCTGAAATTATTATCTCATCCGTCGACCATAGCCCTTCCCATTTAAATTCTTAAAGGCTGACCTGACCAGACTGATTATTTAGGGCACACCAATGGCATGATGTCAACAAAATTCATTCGTATTTTTCAAACTCCTCTTGCATTCTCCATCAGTTTTAAACGCAGAGTGAACATATTTATTTTGTAAATATTTCGCCGCCGTCTGCTAAAAGAAATCAAAATAAATCTGTAAAGTTTTGTTCAGTCAAGTGAAATAAATTAATTGGGGCTGGGGTGTTTCTGTTGAAATCAGTTTAGTTTTCACAAGAAATTCTTGTGGAAATTCCATAAAAGTCTCTCTCTCTCGCTTCTCTCTCCTCTCTCTCTCTTTCGCTCTTTTTTTCAGAGACGTAAACTCAAGTTGTTTGTTGTTGTAGTTGTTGTCGTTGTTGTATTACTTTTACAATAAGAAATTATGAAAATAGTGAGAAGATTTGATTTGAGATTGAAGACATCATTTGAAATGAAAATGAAATTCACAGCAAAAAGTTATAGGGCCCAGGTCCTCTGGTTAGAATAAAGGCCCTCATCGCCTTTCTATGAGTTTTCTTTCAAACCAAGTCATTGAGGGTTTTGCTAGGTATAGAAGGGAAGCAATAAAACTCTCCCTCGTGTAGCTACCACATCATCTGACTACTTGAATACGTCAAAGTGCCTCAACCACAAGGTCACCGGGTGCAAAGCACTGGGCCTGACAAGATAGTTACGTAAATAAATCATTTCGTAAGGATAACGATGACAAGCAGGGTAACGGGCAGGGTCAATAGGACCTCATCCAAGATAGACCGAATTCACTTGGGTATTTGCCTCTCACTATACGAAATCACAGAAGATTGCTCGTTAAAAACTTCCTTGCATCCATTTAGTCGTTTGTTGCTGCAGTGTTGCTCGGTTTATGCATGGCTGACTGTGTAATTATTATAAAGAATTGGTCAACTTCAGGCGAAATATGTTTGGAAAAATCAGCAAAAGACCTGCCCAGTGCTTAGAGAGTTGGCAGATGGTTTTCTATCTTGTATTGTCTAGTCAACAACATATTATGTTGTCTTCCAAAGACAAAAACATCTTGGTCTCCTCATGTAAGTCTTCAACGCTTAGGGTTATTGTGACATTCGGTTGCCACTCTTAGCACTTTGTACTGCGTGGTCTGAAATACTTTTGTTTGCCACTAAGAAAAGATGCTCCAAACAGGGAAGCATTAACGAACAGTGGCAGGTTAATTTTGTCCTTACAGTGTTTCAAGTTCTTACTTTCTGGTCGTATTACCTACTTACATACATACATACCTACATACATACAAAAAAAATTAGTTATTAGGTACTACACCCCTTCAGCCAGGATCACAACCTAGTTTCTCGAACCACTTATACTAGTATTGTTTGTGTTTATTTTATACATGAGTGGCTAGACTTACAATTTAAAATCGTCTTCGAGCGACAGATTTTTATTTACTCAAGGAATTTTTGTTAGAAATATGCTGAGAAAAATGTCTGGCCTAAAGTTTGAAGCGAGGCCTCATGTCTAATAAGCCAACACACAACCTACTAAATTGCGGCGACTTCTTTGTTTATATTCTTGTATTGCTTTTACCGCTTCAAACACCGAGGCGCTTCTCTCTTCCAGTGATTTATAATTCCCTGCATACGTATTCCTGCTGATGAATGAGTTCAGGATTTATTGGTGGTCTGTGGTGCCAAACTCATGGATTAATTAAGAGAATCATTACGAGCTTAAAACTGTGTCAAAAAAAAAAAAATTAATGAATGCAACACGAATTTGCCGCGCAATACCTACCGCACACTAACTTCGAACACAATGCAGTGCATGCTTAAGGGCCTTTGGCTGCAACCAAATGCTATATAAGCTATGTTGCGGGATTTTTAGACAAGATGTTCACAATCTTATCTTATTTATCTTCAATAAGTTATAATCTAAAGTGCAAGGCTATATTTTCAAGCTTATTTTACGGTCACTCTCCCAAATAATGGCATCTTCAATCCCACCTTTAAAGTCACTCACTTTTCGAATTTAAATTTTAGAAATGATTTCCCAAAAAAAATTTTAACTTGACTTCCTCCTATGCTACGTAAACCTCACACCTGAACGAGATTGGAAACTGGCCCAGCAATGGCAGCAGCGCCCAACAACAACAACAACAACAGTAAAAATTTTAAAAACTATTCGTTCGGCTTTATAATAAATTTAAAATTTAATTGGCACACAAGAATAGTTTTTTTCTTTGTTTTGTTAACCAAAACTTTAACACACTACCACCCCATCCCCCAGCCGCCAATAACTACTACAACAGGAAAATAAAAACTGGAAAATTGTGGAATAAGCATTGGAAAAAAAATTAGCGCGGCAATAAAACTGGCATCAACAATTGCTCACGTACAATTGCAGCAGCAAAACCGTAAGTTTTACATTTAAATCGGGAAAAACAAAAAACAAAGAAAGAGAAACAGAGAGAAAGAGAAGGAGAGAGAGAGGGAGAGGGAGAAGGAGAAGAGAAAGCAAAATAAATCAGTTGTTCTTTAGTATGAATGGAGTCACTTATTTTTTGATGGTCAACTACTCTCCACGTTGATGTTTTTCTAGTGAAACCCTAAAATAGACGCAAACAGAACGTGAATGCAACACAAATAAATTTATTTAATATTTTTATGTACATTGGTTGTATGTATGTATGTGTTTATGTGTGTGTTTCCATGCCAGTTATACAGCCAATGCCGTTGGTGTTGGAAAAAGCAAAACACTGAAAGAAATTAAAGAAATCGTTTCTAATCCGAATACTGTTGAAGGGGGGTCTTTCCAATGGCATTGTATGCCATTATTTGGGTTTTAAAGAGCTCAGTCTATGATCTAAAAAATTTGAAAGAGATCCGGTTTTGGTCTCTTCAATAGTATTGATGAAGATCAATAAAGTTAATCGAAGATTTGACGGCAACAGATTACAAAGCTTGGTCATATGTTGAATCATATCTGGTTTAAAGACCGACATGTTGGATATTTTTATGATTCTATGGGTTATTACAGATTCTTGCTGACTCAAACCATCTTCACCATCTTCACTAAAGCAGTCATTAAAAGTGGGTTACAACTCTCATTCATTTTCTTCGACATCCACCTGTTAGAGCCTTTCAGAATTCTACTGCTTTTCGCACGTTGTAGTTACCACAGTTGACATGCTTTCGTTCAGCAACCTTACTTCTATCGTATCGCAGTTAAATTTGATCCCTGATCCCTGATCCCTGTTTGTATTTTATTCTGAAGATTGTTAAGAAGAACTTGTTAAGAATTCCGGCCCTAAACATTTATTTTGTCTTTTACCCCTCTGAGCAAATAATTTCCACGAGACATCTTTATCTAACAGAGTTTGCCACTGCGGTCTTAAGCCTTAAGGTTTCTTCTCTAGCATCATTCATGCGCTAATATCACACCACCTTCACTCACCTCTGAGAAACTTAGTTGATAATTCGTGGACATTCCCATTTTTCTTTACCAGGCCTTTTAACTCCAGATTAGATGAAGTTAAACTTTAGAAAAGAATAGCTTACTTAGGCTCTATAAGGCCATTAACATCTATTCAGAAAAGGTTGACATATCTCAACCATCTTGGCAGTCATTTGGATGGTCAGTCTTTATCTTGAGTACCCAAGAATTCTTCCTCTCAGATTCAAGAAATGCTTTGAAGTAGTTTTAAATGCCCAAGCAGCCCGAATCAGCTCTCATACATACTTAAAAGGTGTTTACAACGCATTAGTCGGGATTACAACCTAGTTTCTCGCACCACACATGCTGAGCCCATATTGTGTGTGTTAATTTTATCCATGAGTGGCAAAACCTACATATTAGGGAAGGGTCCGAACGACAGACAAAGTTTTCCATGGCATTTTTATTTACACTCAGAGCTTTCCCAGAAAACTATTGAGAGGAATCGCCTTAGAAACTTTTTCCATACTTCGTTTTCTTCAAAACTCCTGCCTAAAATGGCAACATTATGAGACCGTAGGATATACTGACTCAAATTCCATACCTATTGCTTTATTCATGTTACACTCAGAGCTTTCCCAGAAAACTATTGAGAGGAAATCGCCTTAGAAACTTTTTCCATACTTCGTTTTCTTCAAAACTCCTGCCTAAAATGGCAACATTATGAGACCGTAGGATATACTGGACTCAAATTCCATACCTATTGCTTTAATTCATAGATCACAGTAGTGGGTAAGTACTCAGGCTGATGGCTGGTCCTACCGGCCACTGCGTACATGTAAATAAAGCCCGCAGGATTGAAATTTAATGACAGTTTTATTGATTACTCTCGCAGCTGTGACGACTGCTGACTATGACTCATGCCCGAACGATTGGAGCAGAACTTAAGGACCACCGTCGTTGCTGTAACAATGTGGCAGAGGAGGAGGCAGATGATAAATTTCTTTGTCAGTGTTTAGTTATTAAAAACCAGCGCCTTTGGTTCTTTGACCAATGGTATGTACACAACATCTCCGGGATATCATACACTGGTCCAGGAATCCTTGTTAGTAGCCTCGATCTGAAAAATTTATCGTTTAACGCACTTTAATGCTTCGCGCGACATGTTCAAAGACACTTCGTGTTGCATCTAGTAGTTATAGACGACCAGGAAGACAATCATTGATCAGGCAAACAGGCTTGTACGTTTATACTTCTCCCTATGTTCTACCTTACTTTGGATCTGTATAAGCTGCTTAACCCCTTAAAAGTCATCTTATATTTCCTTAATCTAGACTTGTGATGTTAAATGCTATTAAAAACCATCGCCGAATGGTACTTACACAACATCTCTGGGATATCATACACTGATCCAGAAGACCTTGTTAGCAGCCTCGACCGGAAATTTGATTGTTTAAAGCAGTTTAATGCTTCGCGCGACATGTTCAAAGACACTTCGTGTTGTAAGTACAAGTTATGAAAGGCCACGAAGACAATCCAACAGACATACAGGCAAACAAGCGTCCTGTGTTCTACCTTACGTTGGATCTGTGTAAGCTGCTTCTTAACCCCCTAAAAGTCATTTTATTTTTCCTTAATCTAGACTTGTGATGTTACGCTCATGTTGACAAGGTAGTGATAGCGATAAGTCATTTGGATGGTGCATTTCATTTCATCAATCTGTTGTATGATGAGCTGTAAGTCCTTATTTTATGGAAATCAAAAAAGTGCCTTAAGGCAGTCTGCTGACAATCGTAGAGAATGCTGAAAGGATCTAGTGCAGCCCGTATGACTTTTTTCTCAATCGCACTGCTGCCACAAACGTAATGGAACTTTTTCCCACTACTTCTTATCAAATTTTTCTACGCTCATGTATGTATGTATGTCTCCTAATCATTTCATTACCCCAGTTTGCCCATATAATTTTTCTTTCAGTGCAACAGTGGTGCTAAACAAACTCGATGAGGAAAAAAAGTGTTGAAAAAAAATAAAAAAATAAAAAAAAATTTCAACACAAAAATAAAAACCAAATCCAACACTAAACTAACTTCCGCTATTTCAACTGTATTTTTGGTAAGCAATTGCTGTTGTTGTTAGTGTTGCTGGTATCGTTTTATTTTTCGCTGCCTTTTTGTCTTATTATTGTTGGTGCCATTAAAAACAAAACAAAACAAAACAGAAAAAAAGAGTACAAAAAAAGTGTAGAAAATATACTGACTTACACACTTTATATATACGATGTATTTATAGTTGTACTCTCTCACACACACACACACACATATATACACAATAACAACACAATACATTTGCAGACAACATTTTGCACGGAAAGCCACCACACAGAATGACATACTAATACTCGTGAACTTTTTCAAACAAATAAAAAAGAGAAAAGCACAAAATTTCACTAACACACATGCAATACAGTGTGCAGTTATAGAGAATAATTTCAGTTGAAAACAGTAAAAACAAAAATTACCCTGAAAATATGCAATGTTTTGCTGTTTATCACAATATGTATGTGTAGTGGCACTTTCTCATTACATTTATTGTCTAGTATACATACACACATACACACACAGTGACAACAATGGTAACAAAAACAAAAAAACAAAAACAACAAAAAAGTGTGTGCATAAAATTGAATTTGAATTTGAATTTTAATTAAATTTTTGGATTTTCTGGTTTTTATTTAATTTGTTGGCCATTTTATGTTCACTTGTTACTGCTACTGCTACTACTACTGCAACTGCCACTGTTGTTGTTGTTNNCTGTTGTTGCTGTTGTTGTTGTTTTCGCGCATTTCTACTATTGTTGTCATAGCTGTTGCACTTCAGTTTAACAAAGGATTTAACAACCAAACAAAAAAAAAGGAAAACTTACATGCAACAGCGTTCTTTTAATACCTGGACCAGTTGCCCT